>LUCH01004253.1:24063-34151 GCA_013368495.1 Paragonimus heterotremus | reverse complement strand
CCCTTGAATAAGCTGTACCACTTCCTCTATCAAAGTAGCCAATCTGAAGTGCACTAATTAAGATTGGCTGTCCCTTCCGATTAGGTGGACCAATCGCGTTCTTGCCGTCACGTCCAAGATTCTAAGGTGGAAATCCTAATGCACCAAAGTGATTTGCTTTTGCATGAAATGGAAAATTTTGTGTCTAAAATGGAAACAGATATGTAAAAAGGTATAGTCCCGACAGTGGCGATGATATGCACTACTGACGAACCCTTATGGATATGCGCGGCCAGAAATTGTGATGCTGCTGTTGTGAGATCTTGTATTTTTATTAACCCTCTTTCCGTTGTTGTTTTCTGTTTTTCCTCACTTATTATAGCATTTAGTCCTAGTACATTTTATGATTTTCTGTATTACTCTTATAGAGCTTGATTTTCACTTGCAAGTACACTGGAACGTAATCTCGTTTCAAGCTTATTACTGTTTCACCAGGGCGGACTTTTGTCGTGTCAGCCAGATGCTTGTGCTGTATAGTTTGCACAGACACTGACCTTCGGTATGTCCGTGTGTACCGTTCTGATATATGACGGAAAACATGCAAACTAAATGAACACGTACACATGTTCCGATTGCTTGTTGGCAGCTAGACTGAATTTTCCACTTATTCGCTTGTACAAAGTTCACTTTATTTTTTGCGCGCTGAAAATATATCCTGCTTATGTATCCGATGCAGTGTGAGAGACAGCCAAAAGCACAATTCGAATCCTAACACTGTCGGCTAACACTAACCGTCACAATGTACCATTTGCCCGTACGTAACTCTGTCGTCACTTTTTTAAAAACCATATTTGGAATGAGTGCAAATCGGTTTTAGTCGTTTTTTGTTACTGTGTTATCCATTGATTGTGTTGTAAATCTAGTATCACGAGGAGCTTATGCTGGCGGTCCATTCAGCTCCTAACACAACAGTGTGCCAGTTCATCTGTCTCCAATCTGATGCCCCTGCTAGATGCTTTCTTGTTGTTGACCGAAATAGCCTCCGCTCTGTTCGATGGATGTTCACCAGCTCTGTATTTTAACATCATTGAAATTCGATTTCTGTTTTACCGTATGTGAATGTGAGTAGCGTTTGGATCAACGATTCAAATTGTATTGTTCTGTGTAACATCCGTCATTCACTACCACATTAAGATACTCTCCAGTATGGGGGGGGGAGTGAGATACTGGCATCAGTTTGATTATTACCTTTACCTCTTTCGTAACAATATTTTGTGAACTGTGAATCAACGATAGGTTGCGTTTTTAACCTGGTCTGAGGCCCTAACGCGTACACCTGTTCGTCTGTCCGAAACATGTGTGTGACTGTCACACACTACCGACCCGAATTTTGGACACACTCGGCTGGTGCCTCCCTCACACAGCAGCTAAGCAATCAACCGCCCAGCAGCTGTTCGCATTGCTTCTGACGAGGTATCCATATTGGGCAGCTTACGAGTTGCGCATTCCAAAACTGTCTGGATTATTCATTTTTATGGCACAAATCCTCGAGTTCTCCCTGATAGCTGAGCATCGTTTTGAACTGAGTCGTTCGTACACTGAATCTGACCGCAATGTAACAGAGCAGAGAAGTGGACATTTGCAGTTAACTATCGAGCTCCCTTTAGACACTCAACCATAACTGCCAAGGCTCCGTATTCTATCATGATCTGTTTCACTGACTCTTAAACATACTCAATGGTATACTAATTAATCTCATAAAGAATATGGTACATGATGTGAGTTTAGTGCAACCGACGGAAGCCTCCACCTGTTGTCGATAATGAATAAATGGTACAATCGTGGATGAGATGTTTAGAAGGTAGGCTGTATGTGAGGTAAAATGTGCTTAAGAATACATACTGAATTTATGTTCCATGTTTTCCGATTAAATACTGTGGTGTCTCACTCTGTGTGCATAACATAACTTTAATGAATCTCGGGAGTTTGTAAATGAATTATTATGGTGGCTTCCACAACAGATGTTGATCGCAGTTTCGAAGCCCTATCCACTTCACACAATATGCAAACTGCCATTTGCCGGTCTATCGATCGACCGTGAAAATCGACGATCCGGTCTGTCCGAAATCAGGATCAGTATGTATGTTCGTCTTGCCCAAAGTTATGCCTTTCTTATTTAAAAAACGGCGGCGATGCGGGTTATTTCCGATTCGCATTGTACGCATTTTTTCAGCATTTACATTTATAATCAATAACTGCTGGTTGTGCTCTCCCAAATTCGCGAACGTTTGAACAAAGGACTCATTTTTACTGTCACACCTCGTGTTCAATGGAACGAGCAGATTAATCATGATGGTTTCGAAACGCCGTATGTTCAAACGAACTTTGCTCTATTGGTATGTTTGTGTTCGATCAATTCATTGTTATCGCACAGTGCGAGTAATAAATGTGTCTACAACAACTTTTTGTGAGGTTCATTGTTTGCAGTGCTGTTGAACTGTTCGACCAAAATGGCATTTGACGCCAAAGTATATACTTAGACTTTTTTGTCTGATCCTTATCTAACTCGGCATCGACCGACTTTTCGATCCATCTCCCTCTTACGAATTTCTTTTGGTCAAACACCCCTGATTGCGGAGCTTTAAGGTATTATCTTTCACGCTAGAACACCACTCGTTCAATATACATTGAAAACGGTTTAGTCGAACAGCTATTTATTGATCACACCTGCGTCGCTCACATGATTGGACTTGGTTTCCTCAATGAAACAAGTCGGTTGTAAGAATAAATTTTAACAACTGATCGTCGATCTGAGTCACTTCATTTTAGCTCTTGGATCGATCTAGATTGTGAGTCTCGAACACATTCAAAGCAGACAGACAGGCTGTACAAGTTAGAATAGAAACAGGATCTACGCACGGACTATCCGAAACAAGTATCCAAAGTATAGTATAGTATATGATATAGTACAGCAGAAAGGGTCGACTGTTCCTAAGAGCTACGATAACAGACGTGTCTGCCTTCGAATTGACCCCGCATAAGCTATATCGTTTGCGGCTCCTCTGTCATGTTTGAACAACAGGGTTAAATATATTTGAGGTACACAATCGGGATAGACCCGACTTCCACATTTGACTTGTTTTCCAGAACTTATTCATGACCGCTGACCAGTTATCGATGCGTAGACACAATCAAATCCTCCGTTTACGTGGCTCAACTCCACTCTCTTAAGTGATGTAGAGCGTTGTTGCTATCCCGTGTTATCATAACTATGCCTAGACCTCGGATCGCAATCACTAAAAGATGCAGTTAGTGCATACTGGGATTACGGCAACAGTGGCTATGCTTGACTGACCTATCCAGAGCACCTAACCTCATTTTCCATCGGCGGTTTAGTGGTATTCATTTTGTTTCCGGAATTTCACCGTTTTTAAATGGTAAGGGGAACTTGTTGAAACCAGTGGGATGGATATTTGGTGGTGGTGGACACAATGTAAAAACGGATCCATACGACTCTTGTCACACTTACCTATGCTTTTTCACGCCAACGAGCAATTCTGACTAATCGTCTTTTGTGTTCATAGTCATATTCGCAGCTTGTTGGAAGTATTGAAAAAACTAGATCACTTGTGGGAGCGAACGGGAAACTGTGCGTCTTTCTGATTGTACTGAAGGTGTACTTGAAGGAGACTTCCCAGATCATCTGTGAAGCATCCACTGGTTCAATGCCCTCCTTCTGTCCGTTGATTACGCAGTCGAACTCCACCACGCCATTTCTTTTCAAAGTGGTGTCATTCTTCATGATGCTAAGTGGACGTTTGTCATATGTGTTTTCTATCTTCCAACCTAAGTATTATAAGTTCTGGCTAATACGCCACATCGTGTTCGTCTCCGTTTGTCAATTGTGGGCTGAACACTGTTAGACTCTTCAAACTTGGGCACGAACCTAAGGCTTCACAATTTTTAGTCCGACGTTGTGATCACTTAGTCACCATAGCTCATATCGTTAATGAATTTGGGAAAGAAGCTACTTAAATGTTTATTTTTGTTCCTGCAACCTCATCCTCAAGACAAACACGTACGGCCTTCATATTTATCCTCATGAAGATCACTACTGTCTAACATCCAATCCGAATGGGCCAGTCTGAGCGATTAGTCTTTTTGTATGAAAATGAAATGAAAACAGTGATTGTATTTTTGTTGTTCAGCAGTTAAACCGCAGCCCTCACTTTCCCTGTGGAACCACAAGTCGGGCAAGTGAGCATCGTTATTGTACTATTGTTATGGCCCTTAGGTTCGCCTTATTTCTTATTCACTAATCTCGGTGTATATTTTTCAACCCCTCGTCTCATTTAGATAAAACTTTCGGATGTAGTGGGAACGGGGAAAGGAGGACGTATTCTAAAGGAGGACGTTTTGAATTTCATGAGCGGTACGTCAGCGCCTTCACCAGCCGAACGCCGTGAAACTCCCGTTCAGCCGGTTACTCCTGTGGTACGTCCTCGAGCGGTTTCCGCTGGTGAAGATAAGGTGGTCGGTTTGACTGGTGAGTTACTCGGATGTTATATATCTCATTCGTTCTGTCTTTTTTATTATCGTTTGTCTGGCATTGTTTTCCAAAGATAAGAGCTCATCAGAGGCGCTGACGCATTTGGACACGTTTCCTGATCATGCATGACGGGTTAAAGTCAATCTTCTACCAGATCTAAACGGCTATCTTTTCAGCCAAGACAAACGCAGTAACCAAGTTTCTCTCTGTCCTCGAAGCAATCGTGATCGGTATTTTGCCAGTCAAGAAAGCCAATTAGTACGACTAAGGAACAATTGTTTATCGATCAGAGGCCATCGTGTGTAGGTATTTTATTACGTCCATCCACCATGGTAAATAAAATGGACATACTGAACCGTTTGCGTTCATCATGCTCGTCACATTGTGTTCGCACGCATCTGGGTTGCGGGGCCCGACCAACACGTTCATTTGGAGGTATATAGGATAGTTTATAATGTCAATGTAGGAAGTTTGGTGATTAGGTTCGCAATGCTCTGAAGGGTTTTCGCTTGACATGTGAACAGTTCAGATGCTGGCGTGTGACGTTCAGCCCTCACGCATATAACCATCTTATTCTAATTTTAAGTATTCTCAGAGAGGTTCGGCGGATGAGTAGCTGGCTAGACAGATGTCTTTATGGTTTGTTGCACATGGGTCGCGGGTCTTGCCTGCGCTTCCCCATGTGATTCGAAGCGTGCAAGGTCGATCGGATACGTCATCGTTTGGTCAGCTAATGAACATGCGCAGACTTTGACGGTAGACAGGCCACATAATTCTTTATCAGGCAAGGCGTCGATCACTTAAAGAATATTGTGAGTGATCATTAAAAGTTCAGTAAAGCTGCGGGTTTTCAAGCAACACGTGGTTGTGAAGTATGAAGTCCACGACTATTCCGTCGGATGAAGTTTGTAATTGTCGCCTACCTGATGGATGATTTCGTAATCACTTAATTCGCTTGTTGGAAATGCCATCCGACGTGGCAGTGTGCCGCAGTCAATAACTTACTCCCATCAGATTCGTTTCTAGTTCATCTCTGTGGCCTTATTTTATCCAGTTTTCTCTTGTTATCTTGATACTTCCTCAGGATATTCCACACCGTTACGATTGGCCGCAATCTGAGCCACAGTACTGTGATGTGACTCCGTGACCATTATGAATGAATGCGGTACGGGTATCCAACTACCTGTAGGTTTACAACCACGATATAGGGACAGCTCTAGATTAATTGTAATATACATATACCGATCCAGTCTATCTATGCTTTCTGAACACAGAGAACCTGTTTCAAGCGCTTTGCTCACTGCTCACCGCTGTTATCATTGTTGTATGCTACACTGCCATTGTGCCAACCCTACTGGATAACCATATTTTTTGTTGGTTCTTGTATTCCTCAGTTATTCAACGAGCCATGAAGACTAGCATGTCACAGTCTAACCAAATCCCGCACTTCGTCTTGTCCGACGAGCTGGACCTGACTCGACTGGTCGAGCTACGCGAAGAGAGTAGCAAGCTAGTAAAGGATCGTTATGGTCTCAAGCTCACCTACATGCCTTTCTTTATCAAGGTAAGCAGCTTACTTGGCTAACAACTGGGGACGAAGGCGGAGTTTTCTCTGTCCCGATGGACACGTTTGTTGACATTCTTAGACAATCAGAGTTTTAGCTCATTTTGCGGCACACCACGAGAGCATCTCTTAGTTTTCCTTCCTTACAAAAAAAAACATTCTCAGCAGTTCGTGTACTACATTACTCGAGTTTGGTACTCTTGAATCGAAACACTGTAGCACTATTTAATGTCCAACCTTGGTTCTCATACTCGAGGGCTGGGTGTTTCGTTCACTCCTGTTGACATTTTCATCTATTTGGACGGTTTAATCACATCAGTTCATCCTTTTGCTGACACGACGTCCATCAAATTTTTTTAGGCCGTGATGTTGCGAACACCCCCGATTACCAACTATGGGAAAAGCTTATACTAAGCCATACGTGCGGTCTTTGTCTCCGGGGCTTGTACTTCTGAGCCATCTACACAGAATAGGCTAGTCAGCTTTTAGACTTCAATTACCGTTGTCTCTGCCAGTTATCTGTTCATGTGAGTAAAACAGTGGTCCCGCGTTATGTTGGGAAATTTCTAGTTTTGCAATCACTAGTCATGATAATATAACTCGCAGTCTTCTCTGGTACTCGTGTGCTGATGGAGTACGTGCCACAGTGTTCACTGTAGTTGTTGTTGGTTGAAGGCGATAAAGGGAAATAGGAACGTCGCCTGTCGAATTGTTTAGTACACGACTATGCGCGTTGTTGACACTATCAAATACTCACCTGTTTTGTATGGTTGTACACTTCCTTCCATAGGTTCCGATTTTTATTTGATACTTCGTCCTCACTTCCGTGAGAAATGGTACTTACGATGCACATGGAAATGGCATCAACATAGAAATATGTAATAGTTTCACACTTTGCTAACAGACAGGTGAAACTGTTCAATCGTAATATTCGTCCGCTATCCGTTGTGTTAGACTAAACGTTCTCCGATGGCCTAGTCTGCATTATTGAGTCGCAAATTGGTCACCCCCGTTTAAAAGCATTTCCTATATCCCTCTATCACAACCAGAGTCCGCTCCAGCCTATCCAGGCCACAGGTGACAAAAGGCTTACTGTAAACACGACTATGAAGTCGTAAGTAAGCATAAGCACAAATAAATACCTTCAGACGGTTGTCTAACTGGCCGTTCACACTCCTTTTCGTCTTCCAATCCTTCTAGTTCCTACTGGCTAGTGAGCGTTTCTCATCCAACGTTATCGGATGTTTCGCGAGAGATCAGCCCTCCAAAATGTCGTGAGGCCATTGGCGTAGATTTATTTCTTTTTTCTATGGCTACGGAGCTGACCACTTTGTTACGAAGGTTCTGTGGTTCGGCGTGAATCTCACTGGACTGGTGCTGATCACTGTAGTAGTACCTATGGCCTGCAATGCAATCGTCAGTTAGAAAATATGATTTCAATCTCATCGAAGTTGCCAACAGTTGTGGTTTTTCACGCACTGATTCTAGCATATACTTGATAAATTCACAGAAAAAACTAGTTTTCTTTTTTTGCTCGTGGTTGCATTGCTCATTACCTCTGGCGTCGTTTTGACTAATCTTTCATTGAATACTGCGTCTCGTCATGCGCAGTTCTGCCCAACTTATGAATTTGGTATGTTTACGAAACTTTACCTTTCTCCGATCGCCTGCATTTTCTAAGTCTCGTACATGTGCTGGTATCACTGCATAAACTATGCCGTTACTCTGGCTTCTTTACACAGAATGCAAGTCAAACAATCCCATAGATGTGATGACCCCATTGAATTGGCTTGTACAGCTCGGATACATTTTGTGAGCGCCATCTCATCTTCCATTGCGATGTACGCTCTTCGTACGAGCTTACTTAAATTGCGTGCGACAGCTAGGTGATCTGTATGTACTCTGAGCGCATGGGGATTAACAACTTTGTTGTCAAGGTTGTGTTCTGTTGAACTGCTGGTCTCCTTGTCGAGAGCCAAAGCAAAATGCTTATCCGCGGTTTATACACCGTCTGAAGCGACGCAGGGAACAAACCTAATGATGCGTTTGATGTAAAACTTTGTGTTTTCTTAGACTCAATCTTTTTTCTGTCTCTCTCATTTGTCATACCTCCCTCTATATTCAGTTCATGCGACGAACTGACTAGAAACTTGAGTGCCCTAGTTAATAGGGAGCAGCACGCGCCATATTGTAGAACCTTGTGGCTTCTACACGCCCTACTTTAAAAAATGGTTCTCATGCTTAACTCCAGGAGCACATCACAGTATCATTACGTGCATAGGTTGAAAGCAATTTTCGCGCGTATTTGCAGGAGTTTAGACTACTGTTAGTTAGAGGGGTGATTCATTCAGCTCATCAAATCACGCTTAAATGAAATGTAACTGAGCAATATTACGCGACCCCGTTCTCGTGTCGGTGGAGCCGCTCGTTGCCTCATGGTTGCTGCATGTATTGTCTCTCCACTGCCGGTGACCTGCCGATGAAACGTTATCCCGACGTAATCATGTTCTATTCCGTTTGACAAGCTACTGTGGTCAGTTTGATTGCCAGTGAATTGACCAAAGTATTTCCCATCGTTTAAGAGCCACAGACGGTTGTCTGTGAGCCTGTATTAGATTTTGTGTAACAGAAATTATTGTGATAAGGATATCGTGTTGCTGTGGCCGAAGAGTGGGATAAGTTGACAAGAGTTCCTGATAGAATAAATTAACAGTATAGACTGAGTTTTCCTCACATAATTTGTGTAAGTTAAAAGATCTATCAAGTCCTAAACACCTATCTGATTGTAAAGCCGTGATCTGTGGGCTGTGTTAGCCTGTGTTGGATCTCTGCACACTCTGTTCTTTCTAACATGTGGTTGTGCGCAAACTGGCTTGCAAAGATTCTGACCAGACCAAGAATGTCATCGCTGTGCTTGGCCAACACTCTTGTAATACGAATGGTTTGTTATTAGTTGAGAAAAGGATACATTCCAATGGTTGAGTGCAGTTGAAGTGCTTCGTTTCTTAATTAAACCAATCAACCGGGAGTCGTGTGCAACCTAACAACACTCATATTCATATGTTATCAGATAGCCACCCAAGAGATGATGACCTCTCTCGCGAGTATTCGCAGAACTCTCGTGTCCTCCATAAATAGGATATTTCTTTGCAATCACGTAAGGATGTATTCTGCTAGTTTACGAAGGGGGAGATAATTTTTGAAGAACGCCACGGTACGTCATCATCATCATAGACAGCATACATCAGTGGTTCATACTGATGCTTAACTGCCACACAACCATGAAAAAGAAAAAAACAAACCCTGTTTAGGAAGAGAGAAGAAAAAACGGGAAGGAAATGGACCTAACTACTAAAAATAGCTACGTCTACATACAACTATACAACATCAAGGCGCCTACACCTTACAAACAAACAACCGAGCTGTAATTGAAAGTAAGGCGTCATCAGCAAGACAGCATCATTATGGTTTACACTGTCCCGCATCACCAAATGCACCCACTTCGCAAACAACTCGCCCAAACAGCTACAACATTCACGCCACTGAGCTCGGTTAGCCGCCATCTCATCTAAGGTTTAAAGCCATCGACTCTGTGAGTCGCGAGAACTCCAGCCCGGGAGACGAACCCGATCTACAGTGCCCAACCTCTTCGTGAACTATTTCATTTGTCTACGCCGGGTCATCATTCGTCCACCTCGCACCTTACGCTAGTCGGCCGCAGCGTCGGCAAATAGTGCTCGGGGTGGCAAATAATTAGCTGGCATCCTTAGTACATGACCAAACCATCTAAGTCTGTGCAAATGTAGTGACTGAACAAAAGACCACGTTTGACAATCAGTACCAAACACCTGCTTCCTAACCTCCTCGTTGCTTACTTGCTGGTGCCACCCGATATGAGCGCTTGAACACAGACATCGGTGGTCAAACACGTGAAGACGGTTCACGTCTTCTGCTCTGAGCGGTCAGGTTTCGCTGCCGCAAAGTAATACAGCCCTC
>LUCH01004252.1:31200-54809 GCA_013368495.1 Paragonimus heterotremus | reverse complement strand
CACACAAGCCTGACCACCACGCCAAGGTAGCAGAAAAGGTCATTGTGTACCTCAGAGTTGTCATGCATACGTTACGTAAGCGACAGCATGTAGCTGGTGAAAATAAGCAAAAACGCAGCATGAAAAGATCAACTGAAAAAGTGATTGCAGATGTCTCTGAGACAAATAAGTAACCAACCAAAAAGAGCAACGCCACAGGGTCATCAACATAAACATTGTCCAAAAAATTGTTTACCATGAAAACCGGTAAGAATCTTTCCGAGTGGATACTTTTTTTATAAAGAACACTCACAGGAACAACAGAAGTTCTTTGTAGATAGAGGCATCGATTCGATCAGTAATCACGCCCTAATCAAAAGGAACCTAACCAAATGGTTATACAATTTTGTGAACTTCCTCGGGCTAACACCCACAACCAGAACTTCCAGGTTCAGAATGTCAGGAAAGATCTGGGATAATCGCTCCACTCTGCCGAAAGAAAAACGACGTGGGTAATATCCGTGCAAAATTTCATACGTCAGACTTGAGAGCCGGAAATGTTTGCTGCAAATTTTCCCTCTTCGGGAGAGTCAGAATCAGTGTCATATGGTACCGATGTGATTATTTTGTAAAACGTCGCAATTCATATAGAACCTGTCCCTGTTACAAGCATTTTTGATAAGTTATGAAAAGTCAACCATCATGTATTCTGTGCGTTCTTCAGTACTTCAGAAACACCCACATTCTGTTTTACGGTTGCTTATGCGCTGGTCACCAGAACCTTTCATCCATAACGGACACATACTGAAACATAATGTACACGTACATGCAGTGTGATTGGTATCAATGCCATGGGCAACCAATAAGGGGAACACAGTAGACTGCTTCTCAGCAAATGAAAGGTGGACGACAACAACAACAACAACAACAACACTTCATGAATACACACATTCACAACTACCAAAATTAACTACTTTATATAGGTCTGGCAATGTTTTCCATAAAAACTGTTCGCTGTCTTCTGTAACCGCAGTTCCGAAACCCAACAAAACGTTACTGAAATGAGCATTAATGTCTACGCGTGTATGCATGAAAAGCGGCCGTCAAATACATAGGTAGCCTGCTGTCGTAAAGTGTTCGGTTATAAAAATGCTGCGTGTCACTAACTCTTCTTATCCTAGACAAGACCGTTCGAAGTAACTGAAGTTCGGATGCACGACCAAACAGGTACAGTGGTCGACTAATTTACAGAACAGTACTTCTGAGTTCAGATACCACACGCATGTAAATGTGAATTTTTAACAACAAACACGGCGGTTTACCTTAAGCCAACTTGAGCAATTCCACAGCTCGTTCATGATGTTCGCTCTCAACCGAAACTCCACTGACAGACAAAAGTTGATCTCCACGCTTCAGACCACCATGTCGATCGGCCACACCGCCCGGAATAATACGACTGATGTAGATGAGAGAGTTCTGTTCCTTACCACCCATCACATTGAATCCAAGACCCTCGTCCGTTTTTGGGAGTTCCACAACTCGAGGATGAGCGTGCCCCTCACTGGCCGCGAATGCGGCAACAGTGGCCTTAGCAGTCGCACTAGCCTTGACCTCCTTTGATCCGTCAGCGGAATTAACGTCGGACAGGCGAAACATATGACCAACGTTACCCCTCGACTGTTCCGGACAGTTGCGCTCATTCCCATTTGATAAAATCGTTTTCTCGATGAAGGAAGAGGTGTTCAACGGAAAAATGGGCTCCCTAACAGTCAGATCCTCATTTGAAGCCGATTTCACTTCTCCTCCTATCAGGCGTGTAGATCGGTGTTCACGTGTCCTCTGCGTAAAACGTCTGGTTCTACAACCCGCCTTACTCGCTCCACAGAGGTACATGAAAGAAGGAATACAAAATACGGTTACCCATTTAGGTAGCATATATGTGCGTTTTGTGCAAACGACCATATTGGATCCGAGTGCCATTCCTATTGGTACTGCTGTTGAAAAAGTTCACAGGGTAACGCGACTACGTTGGTTTATCTAGTACTGTAGAACAGGATTTTACAAAATCCCGTCTGTGCCGGATGTTTGTTGATTTTATCAGTTTGCATTCTTATACTCTTTGGATTGTAATACACATAAGGTGCAGACGACCATCTGCATAAATGCACTGGGCTAAGTTTTAAGCGCGTTTGTTGTAGCTATTGTTTCGTAAAACCTTGCGACTGCTTTTCATAGTTTATACCTGAATATTCGGAGACTAGGTTAATTTCCAATTGGACATTGCTCACATCTGATCGCAGATTTCGCATTCAGATAAACTTTCCAAATATGCTCCTTCAGAAAAAGATGCTGAACTACAATTTCGTTCTCATTGTAGTTTATCAGTAATGCACTCCCCTGCCACAAATGATGTTGGTACTCCAACCAATGCGCCGTTGGCAGCTCATTAGACATGACCGACTTACCACGTCTTACGCTTATCCCCCTTTGATTGTGAGTCATCATCAAATTTCCCGATTGTCTTGATGATCCCTTAAGACTCAAACCATGGTTCCCCCACCACCTGATCCGTTGTTTATCAACTCATCTACTTATCCGCTTGCTAAATATTTTATTCGTCCACAGCACATTCCTGGCTCTCGTGAACTACCTGATGTATATGTCAAGGTTTACCTCCTATCTGGACGTCGGAAGAAATCTACCAAACGGAAAACCGGCATTATTCGACATTCGAGCTCTCCTTCATTCAACGCTTCGGTATGTTTGACGTTTTTTCTGTGTATCTCGATCTTATTGGGCCCAATTCACAACTTGCTGTTCGTTTGTTTGTTTGCTTTCCGACGATTTTGGGTTGCATGACTGCTCATCCTGTTTTCCCACACACCCCATTTCTTCTGCGTCTCGCCACCAATTTCGCGTGAACTTAGGTCAGTTTAAGATATCCCAATATGTTTATTCGAATTTACCGCGTACCGTTCAACGTCAAACGAGATCACACGGCTGATGCGCGTGTGCGCACGCTGATGGATGCACTGATTGGTTGGCACCTGTGAAGCGGGGAGTATATGTGCACGAAGAGTGTAATGAATAAAGAAACTAATTCGCCTGTTTCTGGTCGCCAGGTTGACCACAGCATTGTCAACGTCACCCCGATTGGAAACATCATTACTACGCAAAGAGAATAATATCCCCAGTCAGCGTTGGTTTGTTGGACAGGTCCATGAAAGTGCCTTCGATTCGGCGGATCGATCTACACTTTTTGAGCCGCTTGAACGCAGGGGTGTACGGACCAAGTATGTGAACATACTGTTGGTGCTTTACTCTCATATTTCAACTCAGGTTAGGGTTTACGATGAGATGTCTGACAGTTTCAACACCAGTGGCCGAGTACGTCGAGGCTGTCCATTTCCACCATTTTTGTTTAATTATTTCATAGACGAAATAACGGAAGGCTGTCCGCAGCACTTACAAGATGCCGGTGTAGACCTTCTACCTGGTGGAAGGCTGACTGATCTTGATTATGCTGACGATAAGGTGTTGCTGTTTGACAACATTTAAGCGGCACAAGTAACGCTAAACACAATTTCGCGTTCAGCTAATTACTTCGGAGTGCGCTTTGCAGCCTCAAAATGCTAAGTGCTTCTGTAAGTTTGTTGTGATTATATAGACATAATGTTAGATAATGAAATCATAGGGATTGCTGACCGTTTTGTATACCTGGGAAGCTGCATCAGCGGCGCCGGTGGAGATGTAGGGAATGAAATAGAGGCGCGTATTTCCAAGGCTAGGGCGGTGTTCGCTAATCTGAGGTACTTATGACGACACAGAGGTATCTCTCTGAAGCTTAAGGGTCGCGTATATCAAACAACAATGAGAGCTGTATTACTTTACGGCAGCGAAGCATGGCCACTCAGGATAGAAGACGCGAACCGTCTTCAGGTGTTCCACCATCGATGTCTGCGTTTAATCGCTCGTATCGGGTGGCACCAACGAGTGAGCAACGAGAAGGTTAGGAAGCTAGTGTTTGACACTGATTGTCAAACGAGTTCTTTCGTTCAGTCCTTACACTTGCATAGGCTTAGGTGGTTAGGTCATGTGCTAAGGATGCCAACTAGTCGTCTGCCTCACCGAGCACTGTTTGCCGACACTGTGGCCGATTGGCACAAGGTGTGTGATGGAAATATGATGACTTGGCGTAGACAAATGAAATCGTTCACGAAGGTGTTGGTCACTGTAGATCGGGTTCGTTTGGCGGGCTGGTGCCCTCGCGACTCACAGAGTCAGTGGCTTGAGACGTTAGGTAAGATGATGTGAATGTTGTCGTTGATTGGCGAGATTGTTTGTGAGGTGAGTGCATTTAATGACGCGGGGCAGTGAAAGCCGTGAAAGCTGTTTTACTGATGACGCCTTACTTTCACTTACAGCTTGGTTGTTTGTTTTACAAGGTGTAGGCGCCTTGATGTTGTTTGTTTCAATATAGACGTAGGTATTTTTAGTGGTTAGATCCCCTCCACTTTCCCTTTTCTCTTCTCTCTTCCTATACAGTGTTTGCCTTTTCTTCTTCTCAATGTGAACCGCCGACCTATTGTTGTTTATGATGATAATGTTGAACAAGGTTGTTACAAATCCCTTGCAGTACCTTGTATGTCCATCCTAATCACTTTCCCGATGCACTAAACATTGGTGACTGATGTCTGAGTGGAAATGTTGTCGTTAGATCGCATATTGGTACACTTGCAGAATGATCGAATCAAGGTAGAGGCACAGTAATCGTTCTTTGAAACTTGTGGTGATTACGTCTACTGACCTCGCCACGACTACTGGTTATGCGCATTGATTTTTTTCCCGTTGGCTGATACCGCTTACTTTTAGTCCGGGGTGGGCTTGTGAATACTCGACTATACAGTTCATTCTATGTATGTGGCTAGCTATCATTTCTAATTGCACCAGCAAACAAGGTGATTGTTACTAGCACTGGAGTGACAAAAATTCATTTCAGTTTCATAGGTGATTTGATCAGGATGCACCACTATGTAGTACAACAATTGCCTCCATTTCCTTTGTTGTCACGTTCGTTGCTACAGTGGACCTGAAATAATGTAACCGGTGACAAAATGGCATCCAGTGTATCAGGCACATGTCCCAATTTCAGGACATATAAAGGAAAAGCCTATCCGCTCTACGCACTGCACGAAAGACCACCGAAGCCCTCGTCCAGCCAGATGGCAATTTACCATCCTGATGCCACCCTCGGGCTCTGGTCGGCTAATTCCGCCCATGGAGATCATTTGGGATGGAGTATTTTCACTTTTTTGCTGAATTATTACATTTTTCGTCTTAATCTCTCATACTTGTGTATGTGGTTTGAAAAGCTAATAAATATTGCTCTTATTTTGCCATGAGTAAGGACCTTTATCCCTACTTAACTTCACCCATAAATTCCCCAGTTTTTGTCGTCAAACATAATTTTAATTTTCGTTGTTCTGTAATAACATCTGCCGCATCTGTACTCTCAGCGCCACGATTTGTATGTCATTTTGACATGTAAGGTGCATAACTTCCCGTTCACACCGTATATTTAAGTATACTCCACTTGAGTACGGATGATGAGGTGCCACAAACCTAACCAGCTAATAAAAACATGACAGTAGTAGTATCGAGCCAAGTTGAACAAAAATGTACTGACGCAGGTGACGATATAGCGTGCGCGCTAGCATTTGAATGATGTTGTTGCCTGTGTTTCTGTTACATGAATAACTTGTGGACACATTCACTTGCTCTGTGATCATCCTGTATGGTCCAAGCACGCAGGCTGGATGACGTTGACAGTGTTTTGGTCAACCTGGCGACCAGAAACAGGCAAATTAGTTTCGTTTATTCACTACACCCTTCGTTCACATGTACTCCGTACTTCACACGTGTCAACCAATCAGTGCATCCATCAGTGTGCGCACACGCACATCAGCCGTGTGATCTTGTATGACGTTGAACGGTACGCGGTAAATTCGAGTAAACATATTAAGACATCTTAAACTGACATGGATTCAGGCGAACTTGGTATCAGATCGTGTTGTAGTTGAAGTGTTATAATTACAGCCATACTTCTTGTTACTAAGGTGCACTGAATACGTGCTGTTATAGTTATCCTGTCATTTATCGTTTGGCTGTCATCGTATCTATCGCCGAGATGTGACCAATCTATTCGTCTCTTTCAATATTATGACTTTCCCACTCCCACGTACTTTACCGCAGGCAGTTCGCTGGAGACCGTGGATGGTTTCACATATTTGAATGGAACTATCTCATGAGCGCCAGTGCGTGTTTGAGAACAGTCCGAAATACGTGATCGATATGTCAGCTAATTAGATTTCACAGTTTGCGACGATTGAGTCATGAACTCTACGTACTTGATGAACGTTTTCTGCATCAAACATTATTTGCTGAGTAATTAAAACCGAGAGGTAATCAAGCAACGCAATTGTCACAAAATATGAAAACCGTAACTATTCTGCTGAGTCATCATCATCATAGACATACATCGGTGGATCACACTGATGATTAACTGCCACACAACCACGAAGAAGAACAAAAAGCAAACACTGTATAGGAAGAGAGAAGAGAAAAGGGAAAGTGGAGGGGATCTAACCACTAAAAATACCTACGTCTATATTGAAACAAACAACGTCAAGGCGCCTACACCTTGTAAAACAAACAACCAAGCTGTAAGTGAAAGTAAGGCGTCATCAGTAAAACAGCTTTCACGGCTTTCACTGCCCCGCGTCATTAAATGCACTCACCTCACAAACAATCTCGCCAATCAACGACAACATTCACATCATCTTACCTAACGTCTCAAGCCACTGACTCTGTGAGTCGCGAGAGCACCAGCCCGCCAAACGAACCCGATCTACAGTGACCAACACCTTCGTGAACGATTTCATTTGTCTACGCCAGGTCATCATATTTCCATCTCACACCTTGTGCCAATCGGCCACAGTGTCGGCAAACAGTGCTCGGTGTGGCAGACGACTAGCTGGCATCCTTAGTACATGACCTAACCACCTAAGTCTATGCAAGTGTAAGGACTGAACGAAAGAACTCGTTTGACAATCAGTGCCAAACACTAGCTTCCTAACCTCCTCGTTGCTCACTCGTTGGTGCCACCCGATACGAGCGATTAAACGCAGACATAGGTGGTGAAACACCTGAAGACGGTTCGCGTCTTCTATCCTGAGTGACCATGCTTCGCTACCGTAAATTAATACAGCCCTCATTGTTATTTGATATACGCGACTCTTAAGCTTCAGAGAGATACCTCTGTGTCGTCATAAGTGTCTCAGATTAGCGAACATCGCCCTAGCCTTGGAAATACGCGCCTCTATTTCATTCCCTACACCTTCGCCGTCGCCGCCGCTGATGCAGCTTCCCAGGTATACAAAACAGTCAGCAATCCCTATGATTTCATTATCTAACATTAAGTCTATATAATCACAACAAACTCACAGAAGCACTTAGCATTTTAAAGCTAAGAAGCGCGTTCTGAAGTTCAAAGTGGCCACCTTGGTACCGTCCCACGGCGTCTCCGCCTTGAGAAAGAAGAAAAACTATTGACGTTTTCCTAGTTAGCGGACCTTCCCAGAGCGGTCGAGAGGATGACCTTGGCTAGTTTTTACCCGTCTGACTTTTTATTCCGCAGTGCACATTAATGACCCTAACTACTTTTTCCGGTAAATGTCCTTCTCTTGTTATGATTGGGGAATATTCTTACTGCTACTGCGCACCCTGTAAGTACTTTGTTCTTGTCGCCTTTATCGCACACGTTTTGGAGTGGAACAAAGCTCTTTTTATACGCGTCTTTCAGCCTGTTTTGGGGACTAAAACGGGGACAGTCGCAGTATTATTCGGGACCGAGATTTTCGTGTTGATTATTACCGGGAGGAAAATCCGAATTCTGATAAGCGCATTACGATAGCAAGGACGAACCAGCGTATCGTTTAGGAGGGTTTACAACACAAAGTATTTAGCTGAATGTGAAATTGCCACTAGCATTGTTTGTGCTGTTTGAAAAGTGTCAAACAGCAACACTTTGTCGTCAGCATAATCAAGATCAGCCAGCCTTACATCAGGTAGAAGGTCTACACCGGCATCTTATGGGTCCCACACACAGTTCTCCATCACAGAATGCAACATAAATGGTAGAAATAGACGGTCGCTCATGGTGCTGAAACTTTCAGATAGTTCACCGTAAGCAGCCAGTCGAGCTGTAAGTAAAGTAAGACATCATCAACAAGGCAGCTTTTGCAAAATTGCTGTGATTGCATGGAGCAAGGTTGGTAGATGTTACCTGAAAATCAGGGTATCTCGATATCATTATTGTTAGAAACTGTATCCGAAGTTCACCTTTTTGACGTCTATCCTATGGCTGCATTCTTGCTATTGCTTTATCTTCTCACTGTATATTTCATATATGGCACCCTGTTGGTCGTGTTTTATGCTTTTTTCATCACCTTTCGTACGTCTACCATCCCCGGTTGCTTTTATTGGTTCCTGAACTAGGATCACTCATTCAGTACAGAACACACTCGCTCTCACTTTTTCTTTGATGAGTATACCAGACTGGAGCTTCGCATTCTACTTGTATCCGACACATCACTACTGTGTTCGACTCAGAAATTTCCACCACATCCACAATTGTATCGTACAACCAGAAGAGCAGACAGAGATTGTGTCCGAAGATGTATGACGAAACACGCAGCGATAGGTTACATGCAACTGTCCTCCTTGCTTGTCTGAATGTCTGTTGACTCATGGTCCTCATACCCGACGTTGACGTAGCGGTCAGTACAAATTCATTCCGTGCGCGCTGACCAGCTTCGATCGCACGTTACACAGTGTTCCGGTTTGACATTGATCTTCCAAGATTAGCCAATCAGTTGACGCTTAGTTTGTGATGTCTGTCTGTATTAACTCTCGCACTGCCGCCAGAGTCACCGTTGCACATGGTCTTATTGCGTCACCTGCATTCCCGCATGTGCACGTTCGTATAATTTGCGGCATTCTTAGATGATCCTTATACTCGTTAGGGTGAGGTGAAATACCAGAACCGAATGCAGATGTGATGTGTCCGATACAAATCGAATGCACAACCCTAGCCACGGGTATTTTTAATAAAGAAAGGATGAGAGCGAGAGTGCCCTGTGCTCAGTGGTCGTCCAATCATTATCAATGGCTCAAAAACGCATAGCGGCAACCAAGTCCGTTAAATTTACGATATGTAACCAGTAATGTGCAAAACATGAAAGAATAGCAGAAGAGTGTTATTTTTCTGGTTAGTTTAATTTTATCAATGTCTATGCTTTTCACTTCAGGTTGTTTTCTAAGTTGTTCTAGGTCATTGTTACGGGGCTTGGCGCTTGGAGCTACGGTGCCTTGTGGTCAACCTCATGGCTGTTATGAATGAATAAATACTGTCCAGTTAGCCGAAGTAACATTTTATCCAACTGTTCCTGCACGAATTAATTGTCACTAATGCTTGTTTTTCAAGAAGCTGGTCTTTCCATTTAACCAGTGCGTTTTTTCTGACGCATTTTGTTTTCTGTACAGTTTACCTACGAACTCACCTCTCAGGATGTACATGTTGGCTTTCTGGAGGTAACCGCTTGGCATGCGACCAACCTGGGCGAGAATGTCTTGTTGGGTCAGGTCTACATACAGCTTCGCTCATTACGTCCCGGCCAATGTGTGACGAAATGGTATTCGCTCTCCGCTGACTGGAATATCGTGTGAACAATGTCAGTACGCGTTTGCCTTCACTTCCCTCCTATTTTGAAAACTGTTATTTTTCCATCCTGCTCCCCTTCCAGTTTGCTGTACTTTTTGCTGCTATTTTTTTGAATTTGTTAAAACTACTCTCTGATGATCAGGCACGGATTTTTGTATTTGTATGTAAGCCATACACACTTGGGCTGTTATCTTTGCTTTGTGTGCCTTAAAATTCCTCCCAATTTTGAACGGATGCTGCTCACCTACGTGTTCTTCGTCTTCAACTCGTTCCGAAACGAAGCTGTATAAATGTATTTGTGTCCGATCCATAGCCCACCTTCCTAACTGTGATTAGTTGTCGGATGTTTTCCTTCTGTAATTTGAAAATACAACGTTATTACGATTTAAATGTTGAGTTGTATGTAGGGAACATCTTTTTTCTGGAACGTGTTTTATATTTAGGTCATTCCAACTGGACTCGTATTTGCGCGTCTTGACCTAGCTGTCTGTTGATAAGTTTGTTTAAGTAACTGGCTGTCTGCTGCCAAACTAGTTTGATTTGTATATGCGATCGCCCCGTACGATTGTCACGACAACGTTAGCGCATGTTCGTACTCTTCAATTGTGTATGTCACTATGAGCTCTGTATTGTTTTGTGATTTCGTGATTGTTACTAAAAGGGCCTGTTAGTGGGTACGTTCGTCTGGTCTGGTTTTGATAGAAAACATGATCATTAATCCGGAATTTAGATCTTTTTACGAGCAAACCGTCGAGTTGGCAATCATAATAAGATATTGTCGATGGGGCACCTTCTTCGCGGCTTCTGCTGCTTGCTTCACTAGCTGTCATTGCATTCACAGATCCGTAACTTAAAGACACAAAATTCACACCACTAAACCCGCTTGCCTATGACAAACAGAATGTATAATAGCGAATCTACTAGTGGTTCCTTATTTCTCTACGTCAATTTACCTGTCGTTCACCTCGTGCCATAGATCAATAAACTTATATACTCGATGTGTTCGTATACTGTTTAGCTTAGTGGCACATGATGTGTGCGGTTGTGCGCAAACATCCGTAGTTGAATGCGAACCACGCCATCCATCACAAGACGAGTAACACGGTAGCCTTCTGCACAAGCTCTCCCAGATTCGGGATGGCATCTGTCAATGATGACTAGACTTCGTGATACAGTCCTCACTTTTAGTTAATATAGTTGCACTGTTTGTGATACAACTCTTTTGTTGTGACTTGTTGCGACCTATGAGCGCGTAAACGGAATAACGATCAATGAAACGGCGGTTAACAGCACGACGAATAACGGTAATGGACAACGAGTACGGACTATACGCGGTCAGTTAGTCTCTTCCCATCCGCCATTCATGCTACCGCACGATCACAGAGAAAAAGACCGGCCTTCAGACAGATCTTTGTGTCGCTCAGCCCGAAGACAACATGGTCACAAACCTGTTCGTATTTATAGGGTTTGCGACTAGCAACAAGCAAGGTCAACGGGAATGGACCAGACGAAAGTCTAGACAGTACAGTCTAGGCGTGTAGTCGGGATGACAACAATAGTTGTCGATTGTGAAGATCGGAGCAGTTCACGACTGTAGCATAGGTAAAGGTCACTCACAAGTGAACATTGTTACTTCTGGTCACACAATGCTTTCGGGGAACTGGCAACTTCCCCGACATCTTTACGCACGCAAACTAATCGACAACTTCTATAGTTTTGGTATACAGGAGAAACTGTACGTAATCAAGTCTTGAAGAAGTATCTTGAGGCCCAACATCCTTGGGCGTTTACTAGCAGGCGAACTATTTTTGGCCGTCGTTTTTCTCGTTAGTCATCAAAACGAATGTGTCCGCTTGCTTTTCAGCTCAGTACCGTCATCACCAGGTCAGATGGGAAAATAGGCCGACCAGAACGTCTGTGTATATGCGAGATCCGCTACAACTGAGGTTTGCTAGTTTTATACGGATAACGGTTGTGTTGCTCCACCATAACTGTGGCAGTACTAATTCTGCGTCTCTTTGCTCTGCGGTTGGTTTTTCAAATCGTTAATTTGTACGCTGCAACACTCAGATGTCGACAAAACTTCTGACCTCCCACAGGATGTTATTCTGTTTCCATTACCGGTATGCCTTATCTGACGACTACCCTTTTGCCAAAATATACACACGACATTGTCTTGAAACGCATATTGAATCAGTCACATTCAGACTGTAGCTTACAGGTTGTTTTGTGCAATACTCTGCTCTGGCCTTCGTTTTGGCATTTGCTGCGTTGTCTGGGCGAATGTCAGGACGTCTGGGTTTCGTTGCTAAAAGAAACCGCTGGCCCCCAAATTTTATTCTCAATTCTCCCGCTCTTCACATAGACAGTGGTAAATTACGCCGTTGTGATTATGTACAGCATTTACGTACTCTTACTTTCAAGTTAACGTTCGTTCTGCATTCGTTAAATTAGAATTCTGGTGCTTAATTAAAAACCTTTGAACTCGTTTCCAGCCCCTCGAAGGTTTTCCGTGAATTTTGTGCACACCTGCATTCTTATACACCGATATTCTTGCAGGGTATTAGAAATCATCATCACAGCCTATAATCATTCCTGCCAGTGGCAGTGACGCTCACTACTCACCTTTATGTTAACATATTCGATAAAAACATCGGGTTGCTTTAGGGAAACTTGCAAGCAAGATTTTTATGCATCTCATCGTGCGTATGCCTATTTACCTCGTTATGTTGTGTCCTGTCCGCCTCATATTCATTCTAAACAAGACACCCAAATTTCCGAGCTTGATAACGCAATTCCTCGGGCAAACCGAACCGATGCAGAACCAGTGAGAAAGGAATAACAACCAATGTCTGTTTTGTGAGTCAGCATACACAGAAAGGACATAAGTATCAATTCAGACGCATCTGAGTGATGTGAGTCGAATGTTGATTTCGGCTAAAATTTGGTAGGCCGATTGACGCATAGACAACCGCGCAGTGTGAGAACGAGACAATGCGGACTCAGGTAAAGGTAACTACTTTGTTGACTGACAACGGGAAAGGACTGGGGTTGTCACGCAACAGTGGGATTGCATTCCAGATGGCTGCCGTCATTAACGTCTTGTATAACAAACTCATCTACTGGAGATTTGTTTGACTCGCTCTATCGTTATTTTTTTTTTAAAATACTCCTACTTATCTCGTACCCTGCTTGTATTTAGCATGACGACATTATATCACCTACCGAAATGTTCTCTTGTTCAAATTATTCGTTATTTCTGAAACTTCCGAATACCTAGGGACGTTTATTGTAACAACGGATGCCAATTATTTTGACACTGGGAGAGCACTCAAACAAAAGGAAGTAATCGGACCTGCCACCGGAGTCATGACACAAACAGGGCAGAATCATTCAGTCATTATGAAGGGATATTCGGCAGTCGTCTGGGCGCCGGATACGTTCAGGCCAGGCTTGTTAAGTCAACAGTAAAAATGAATCACGTGCCCTTAGCGTAGATCACGATTTCGAAGGGCCCGAGAGTCAAGTTGCCAGGTTGGATATTACGACTGCAGGAATACGTTTTCACTAACAGTCACGTGACTGTGTCTGACCATTTTTCTCAAACACAATTGGGCGAAAACGTTTCCAAAGCGCTTTTGTAGTTAATGGTTTAGCAATATAATGAGACTGGTATGCACTAGTGTGTTCACATCTCTAAGACAGTCTTCTAGAAAGTGACTAGCGCTCTGACAATAGACTTGAGAATCCCAACGAATACTATTGATGATGAGTTGAAAATACCCGCTTCTCAATGAGGAAGAGTTTGTCTCGGCACTAATGAAGTGCTAACTTGGATGGATGATAATAATAGCTCCCAACAGTGGTGATTATTCTTAAACAAAGGGGGGGAACTACAGATAGCTGGTCCCAGTAACCGCCAGCGAAATGGTTGAACAGTTGTTTCGACCTAAATGGGTCTCGTCAACACGCACGCCAGAGAATCGAACCCACGAATAATCGGCAGTTTGTAATCCAAACACTTATCCATTCGACCAACTGTTTGCGAAAACCCTTACTCGACCCATTATGGGGCTGCAGTGGATGCTTCCTCGTTTGAAAGCCAACCACAAAACGGCTGATCGAGTTCAGCCTGTGAACGAAAGGAAGCCCGTCATCTTAGGAAACTGAGGGGGAATCTGTTGACAACTTGCCACGAAGTGACACGTCGAATTCACCAAAGTGTACGGTCCACTCCAATAAACAGCATATTGGCCGGGGATGAAAGACAATTTGCCAGCCTACATACTTCTCAGTCAACAGTGTTAGTTATCAAAAGACAATATTCGAGAAGCCCAGGAGCTTTACGGTCAGTATCTGTCTCTTAATACGCAAAAACTCTGATCGATGGATCTAATGGGCTCATTTCCGTTGAACGCTGGCGGTGACGAATACGTTCTGGTCACTGCTGATGAGCTCCAATAAGAGCGAAACTCGAGTCTAGTGCTTCATTTCGAAGTGGGCTAGCCGAAAGGCTTGTCTGAATGCGGAGGCTGCGATCAATAGGGGTGGTGTTCAATTTTGAAATTACAGATGATTCGAACGTCTTTCAATAGAGGCTAACCTCTCATTGCCACTCCGTGGAAAATCCCTCATTAAGAAGAGCTACTGTACAGACAAGTAAGTCGCATAATGGTTAATGGATTCAACAGTTTCCAAGTGAACAAAGAAGAATTCATTTCTGTTTAGGTGAAACAAAACCCGTATCCGATTTTTGTATTTCTGTGCACCCACCTGATTTGATTGACGGAAGTAAATTTGTTTATATTAAAACTTAGACATGAAAAGCTGGTGTATGTTAGTCGGTTCAGACATGGCACTGCAAGTATATGGATGTCACTTCCAACTCATTGCATCAGTACATACCATTACTGGTCGTTACTTATGGATCATCCCTTCGACTCTTTCCGTGTACACGTGGTAATTCCGACTACTTATTTAATCTACTATTGGTGATTGAGTATTTTACCAACGCGAATTCTCTTTCGAGAAATTCCATTTCACCTATTCACCCGTGTGTGTCACTTACTCTGTAGTTGCAACGCGTTCATATCGCCTTCTTATCTTGATGACGCAGGATTGACCTTTGCAACAATGATTCAGCCAGTCATATCCTTTTCGTATTCCGTAGGCTTGCATTACTGTGGTCTCCTAATCGTTACCAGAAGGAGGAAGAAGTCAGGAGACAACCAGTAAGTTTCATCGCACCCAAAGCAATATTTGACACTAGTGAAATGAAAATTCACGTTAGCCTTGGCAACTAGTATTGAATAAATAGGTTCCGTTGCTTTGAGGACAAGTAGTATGACTTAAATTAAGTAAACTACAACGGCAACGAAATGTACACGTTTGTCCTTCTCTTCCTTGGACAGGATACGAAGCGAACTGTTAACATCTGGGAACTTGTTTAATCTTTTTGAAACTGTTTTCACATGTTAGAAAATGCAAACATTTCAATATACAGTATGCAGATTTAGAAAACGTGAGCTAGTTACTTCCAGCGCCTACCCCCGTAAAATACAATTTGACGTTGTCAGTACCAGTAAAGTATTAAATAGGTGACGTAGCGCGAACATGCAAGATTCAGCAGTGCTGCCACCACAATCGATCAGTCTTCTCTCATATGCTCGTCCCACAGTCGTATGATTTATGGCTCAAGACGCCATTGGGTAAATGTACGAGGCCTACCGTATCTTATCCTCAAGGCTGATTAGATTCATTGAGCCAGTAGATTCCAATCCTTCTCAAGTAGCCCTCCTCCACAAGTGGCCACTTACCTCCAGATCTGAGGGTGAACTTTCACTTCAAAACACCATTACAATCATAGAGTTGATATTTTTATAACGTAGAGTTCACGAAAAACAGCCGAACTACGAATGAAGCAGTTGGTGGAGTTGTGCTTGTGAAAATAAGCAATGTGGCATAAAAATAGCAGTGAGCAATCTGGAAAGGCAGGAAGTTGAAGTGATTTTTCGTTTTTTACCATTACACGGATTATACCGCACACACTTCCCTGCGCACAGTGTTTCATAGACACACAAAGAATTATGTGCAGATGGTTTGTTGTTGTTTGGAAAGCAGTATGAGATGACTGGTAATGATATTCGAAAGACTTTGGTGATATTTCGGATTTTATGTTGTCAGCTGGAAAATTCCACTTCACAAATCATCCTTACTGTGTATCTGGATTGATGGTACTTTTGCTGAAAATCGGAATTCAACATTGTTTACGACCTATCACATCAGCTGATTCTCCGATAGATACATGGAAAGTGTGGAGTGGGCTTTGCATCCACAACCTCTGGTTTTGTAACCGCATGAAACAGCGTAGGTAAAGAATTGTTGGGAGGTCCTGTGGGTTGCGTGACAGGAGTAAATTGATTATTCAATTTATGGCTGTTGGACGTAACTTCGTGTATTCGCTTTTCCAAATTCAAACGAAGCGCTCTTCTCTGCTGATCCATCTGCATTGTAGCCTGGGGATCTTCCAGTTTCAGAGTACAACCCTCAGCAAACACCCAGGGATGTGTAATAGTCTCCAGCGCGGTTAGTCGCTTTCGTGGTTGGACAACCAAAAGTTGACTGATAAGATCTTTGGCAGCTGTAAGTACACGTTTAGATCACGAATTAAATGACGAAGTTGTTGGAGTGTATGGTTGAAATAAACAGCCTAATGTCATAGAGCAAGTTGATCAAGCATACCGCGTGACGTTATACGAAGTGAAAACTATTCACGATACACACTGAAAAACTGTGCATGACATGATGTGAAATTTTGGAAGAAAAGTTGGAAGATACCTTACCACAAAATAACTTAGAAAGATTTAGAATCCCAGACAAGACTGTAATGTTTAACAATAGTGACAGACTCATATCTGCCCATACATTAGCATTACACGACTTTTCAGCTTGAATGGATTTTATGTTAACCTGTTTGTAGATAGAAACATGGTCTTCCCATTAGCATAACTTCTCTATAGGCTTCTATCAGTCGCATTAGTTCAGACGACAATGTCTGCGAGGTTTTCAACAAATTTAATTTGATATTACGACGAAATTTAAGCTGTTGTTTTCTTACATCGAGCTCATTAACAACTGGATTAGATGTTACACTGAACCGGAAGCGAAGTATTCGTGTGAAGTTGACCGTCATCATGTCATTCCGTTAGCTGATCAACGTTCAGCCCATATTACACGCTATGTGAATGCGGGCGAGCAGGCTGACGAAAGATTGGATTGAGAGAAAATCGAAGTTATGGAGAGAGTGTGAAAATGTGAATTGAGCGTTCTCGTGGTTGGCAACTTTCAGCGTACTTTTAAATTGGTCGCTGACATGACGTTCAACAGTAAAAACAGAAGACTGATGCGTTTATGTGCAAGCTTACACTATATGAAGTGTTCCAGTGACTAAATCAGTGCGATCGACTGTCAGTCGCCTACATGTACCGACCAGTTGCAATGCGTGATCCGACTGACTCCACAAATATAATGATCTATTCGAAACTGGATGATACGCTCAATCCGTAAGTCCTGTCACATCAACTTTTAATGTGCGGTCTCGAATGACCGTTAAGTTAATTGTAAACCTTCCAGCTGGCACTCACAATGAAGATCTGATAGACTGACGGCATGTGGTTTATTGACATTTGGGAGTTCGGTAAGGTCACGTGTCATTTGCCTTGGTGCAATGACGTTAACATTCCCAGACAGGTAGTATATAACTGTGTAATCAACAGTTCATGTTTGTAACACCGATTGAAGGTTTTAATCATCTATTTGGAAAGAAAGAAAAACGTTTTGTATCTGGCCCTCTGTCCGGATAGTGTTTTCCAATTCATAGAATTGGAGTGGAATATACATTCTATCTCATTAGTATACTTAAATACTCTTTGTGCCTAAAATATCTATCTATCATGCTGAATGTAAGGCTCGTGCTTGAATGAACAGTTTTCTTAACATTTCCTTCACGTAAACAACAACGACCAAAGAACTTATCCAGACGTAAGTGCTGAAAATTTAATACTTGCCATGAGAATTCTCACCTTGGGAAACCTCATCCCAATAGGGACTGAGATAAACAAACACACCGCGTTTTATACTGTCGAAAAGTTTCGATTGCCGTCGATCAGGCGTGCGAAACGGTGCGAATCCACACAACATAATGTAGGTGATAATGCCCAAAGCCCACATGTCCACTTCAAGACCGTAACCTGCTCAGAGAAAAATGTAGAAAAACTAAACAGCACACATTGAAATTCATTAAAATGTATTCTACTGTCAATTTCATATCGAAACTCATTAGGTGCTTTAGTGAATTTAGCTTTCAGAATGAATCCATTTTTACTTGTTGTTTTTCCTGTCACTCTTATTTTGACTGTCCTACTACCTCGTGAAGCATTCAAGAAGCTGAACTGTCATCTGTGGAACACTCGCTATCCTACTATAACTATTGATAACACTTATAACGCGAAAAACTTTTAATCACTTCTTTTATTTAAATCGTCACTTGATGTGTGTACCAAAATATGACATTTTTACCTCTGAACTCATTTTGGTAGAAATGATAGAAAGAATAAGTGGGCTTTGTTGGAAGTTCACTGTAGCGGAAATGTTTTCGGTCATGCACTGAACACCACACGTATGTAATAATGGCTTTCCTATCCTGAAGTTCTTTTAACCGGTCTCTTTCGGGAGGATGTATCAGACCCAAATCTTTCTTTTGAGCGCCTAATGAAGTTGACTGTAATCAGATTAAAATAGCCTCTCCGATTGTTAGTAAACGACCTTTGATCCGCCTTGATTCGTTCCAAAAGACTCTGTAGATCGGCTTAAACAGGTCGGCCGGGTTGATCTGATGGTTAGATTTGACCAGGTGCGCAGGACCGCAGATAAACAAGCCTTTTCCATCCTCGAACAACCCACATGCTAATTCCTCACTAGTCAACACGACATTCTCTCAAACACGTGGACCAGTATTCAACTCCCGATCGTGACCGAGGTAAGTGGCATCGATGGTCTGTAAGGGGAGAGCAGGTCGAATACAGTGCTGCTTTAAAGTGACCGGCTGGATGTAGTTATTATCAATAACTCTGAATGATCTTCGAATGGTGCTAATAAACACCCCGCACTTTCCATGCATAATCCAAGTATTACCTACTTATAGTTTGGTGCATCGTATTAAACCATGACATCTATTGACCATGGTAAGCCTGCCACCAGTCAAGCGTTGGCCTGACCTTTGGTTACGTCGGATGTGATCAAAAGAGTTAGTAACAAGGTCATTTGCAAATGTGGATCCAAACCCAAAAGTGCCAGTTGAAACGACCTAGTTAATGTTTTCAGTGGTCACATATCTACTGCATTCCAACACCCACATACTTAATCTAATGGAATAATCAAACAGACTGCCTGTCAGCTGGTGTCAAAAGTCCGTTTGGTTAGGCTATGCATTTTTCTTGAACTTGCTTCTCTGACCGCTAGTGTCTGTGTTCTTGTTTCAAGTCGTTTGTTCGTAAGTCAGCTGGACCGCACTTGGTTCGCATGTTCACACCAGTCAGACCCATAGAGAGAGAGCCTTTGACACATGCACAGTCAGTACTCGTGTTGTCACTCCGTTCGAGCGGTTGGCTGACTGTTCTAGCTGACATCCTAACCTGAAATAGACTGGCACGCCATACTGAACTGATGATCGGATGCAGCTTTTAAATAAATTTGAAAACAGTAACTGAGGTGAGTAAGAGAAACGGTCAATAGAGGTTATGGACAGCGTGTGTTATCAGTTACGCAATCACTGTTCCAGTCCGTGGGCTTGACTGATTGTGGGCCAGGGTAGATTAAGTGTCCGCACGAACTTCTTCTGAGCACAGAGGTCAGGGTTGCGTAATCGGATACTAATGGCCTCGGCAACGGTCAACATTCGGAATCTCACCATCTTTGATCGATTCCTTGACACTCGGTAAACAATCTGAAGAGCGTCTTTCTTACTAACAGAATGATTAGTCAATCAAATGAGCAACGATTGCACTTGTAACCGTTTTAACCACACCACTATTCAACCAAGCAGGATGATGTTCACGCATTCTGTCAGACAATCGCCTTGTAGTACGACCAATGTATGATGCTCGACACGATCAAACAAATGAGTATACACAACAGCTGGTTGTGCTCAGAAGTTCGTGCGGACACTTAATCTACTCTGGCCCACAATCAGTCAAGCCCACGGACTGGAACAGTGATTGCGTGACTGATAACACACGCTGCCCATAACCTCTATTGACCGTTTCTCTTACTCACCCCAGTTACTGTTTTCATATTTATTGTGTTGTAGTTAGCCTGATGGTCAAACACGGAAAACAAGTCTTGTTCGCTACTTTGTCGTTCTCATGAATTCATTGGGTATTTTCGAGCGCTTTAAATAAATTGTTAGTAAACGCTGGAAACACGACAGGCCGTTGATGCTGATGTTGCTCATACCAGACAAACCTACGGATAACTATATTGATTTCCAAGACGGTGTGTATTTTGCTTGCTACTTAGTCAAACTCTTTTGAGCGTCCTCACTGCTATTAGACAACGTATGAAAAAGTGACCCCTCAGATTTGAAATAGGTAGTGTTTCAAAGTCAGTCAAGTGAAAATATGACTGAAAAGGAGTTACTGAGTAGCTTTTATGTTAGTGGTTTACATACGCCTACCTTTTACAATTTTCCGCGGATTCATTTGGATTAGAAGCTTTTAGCTTGGGTTTAGCTCGCCGGTTAAGGCTTATCAGCACAGCATTTTCTTATCCGGCATAGAACTCCTAGCTCTGTGTTTACGAGACGGAAAGATTACTTTCATAAATATTCATCTTTAAATCCTGGCTGTGGTTAGTATGTTTGTAACTGGCGTTGATCCTAACACTCGCCTACGAAATGGCATATTAAATACGTGCAACCGTACATAACATATTTTCTAATAGACATTCAACGGCCAACGACACTACCATATCTTAGAGTATTTCCAACCATTGGTGTGAATGGTTGTGCAAGCTGCAGTAGGGTAGACAGCACCTTTCAAGCCCACTCAGCTGGGCGGTCAAACCTTTTATAACATCTGTCCAATTCATCATCTAATCATCTGGCAATTTCTTCTCCCGTCAGCAGGGATGCGAACCCATACCCATCAGCGAATTTAAGCTCTTCGACTTCAATAAAATGTTTATGGTCATAGCCAGCCTACCCGTGCAAAACACCTTGCACATTGAAGGTCCGAAGTACACTCATGCAGATCAGCTATGTCATTCGACGCGTCCAATACGGTATGTGTACAACGTGTAGAAAAAATAAGCATGAGTACTGTCCACAAACCAGACATGACAAAAGTCTCATACCGAGATCCTCGAAACTTCCGAGTGTTCTTTCCAGCAGTTGAGTAGAAAGGGTATATTGTCAACCGCTACCGAAAACCACATGACGTAGCTGAAACTCGAGGTAATTTCCGTAGTCGCTTACGGTGCATCAAGAGCGGACTTTGAATGATTAAAACAGTGACATTTCACTGTAACCCGTCTTTTTTATGGACGCAGCCCAAGAGAGCATGTCAGGGTAACTGCATCAAAATTATTACTACCATTGGCTGTGAACAAAAGTGATGACGCTCCAGCATCTACCCAAGTAGATGACCTGATTATTATGCAGTTGTAGATAAATCCAAGCAGTCGATGTTTTAAATCAAATGCTAACCTGCTTCCACGTGATTTAACCCTCGTGTACTCGTCTATGTCGTTCAGAATACTTGCTATAACCTAAAATCAGCCATCCCAATGCAAACTTTGAGTGTGATCTTCAAAAATAATTACCTTTGGGTATGGTAAACAGTGTTTGTAAGAGTAAACTTTTAACGAGAGTATGAACCTCCATTAACTTAGACCTATGAATATTTTGTGGGGGAAAATGTGGTCGTCCGAACTTCAAAGGAGTACATGCTACGAGTTCGAGCTTCTCCTATTCATTCTGTCGAAATGATCAAACCGTTTGTTGTGATTTGTCCAGTATGTTTGGTATGCTGGTAAATTGCCGAAGAAGGTTGGGTTTGTTTACGGAAGCCGCACTCATATTTGCACATTTCTTCAACTTTTCTCAACCCAGTGATCGTAAACTGTCTCACCATCATCTAGATACGACCGTTTTACTGAGATTATTTTTCATTCATTTTCTGTCCTTTCGTAAAGACTGCATGGGTTTGTAATTTCAGTTATTCCCTGCTCGTTCAATTGGACACCCGACTGATTCATATTTGAGGTGAAAGAGGATAATTGCATTGTACAAATTCTTCATTGCCATATTACTTCTCAACTTTGACTACCGTTTCGAGGCCCTCGGAATCTCAGGATGGTCATGTTGGTCATATGCCCTGAACTGCCAGTATCGGGTTCACCGACTACGTTAAACGTAATGGTTAATGCTAGTCCGTTCGGACAGATTCAACACATTCCCTTGGAGCAGAATGTGTGAACTTCTTGTTTTTAGATGTTACTTGCCACTGGCTATGTCTTTGAACATAGTTAGCCTGGCTCACAGTTGAAATCCACTTTTCCATTCAATCCGTACCGTAAAAAGCAGTTGACCGCATTCGGATAAAAAATTACAGTTTTTATCAGAGAATTACAGTTGTTCAAATATCAAATGAGACCTTGTTAACTGCGAAAGTTTTGTATGTGCCACTACCGGGCTTTTCGAATATTTCGTAGATATTGTCTGTATGTACATGCATAAGTAATGCTGCATAGTAAGTTTCGTTTCTATACTAAAAATCACAAGTTTGCACGCCTTATGGAGGTTTGTACTACTGAATACCCAAAGAGGGTGTGATGAACATTTGGATAGCCAAATACAGGTTACATATGAATGATTGAATGTACATACTATCCGATCAATAACGTTGACGTGACTATCGAGAACTGTTGTATGGTCATGGTCGTTATGAACAAAAATTTGTTACAGTTCGAAATGGTCTCTCACTCAGAACTTTAGACGAAGTCTTGATAAACCACAGGAGTCCAAGAGGAGAAGTAATCCAAATACTCATAATTCTCTGCACACTAAGTCGTGCGCTAGTAACGTTCTTTCCATTGAACAGGAACTTTGATTTTAATCTGCCAAGCTAATGAAGATCAGGAAATTCTCTCCAGTTTGAGTATGCCGACGTTGTAACCTACTCTGCGGTCACGATCAACTGGGTTAAAATGTTCAAAAGAGTACTCAGTCGATACGCAGGCTACGGTCAGTCGATTTTACCTGGGTTTTTTTTACATCTCTAACGCTCTATGACTGGTAACCCAATATGTATGACTGCCCACGACTCTGTTTGCTTTGTTGATTACCGGTCCGTAAATTCGATTGTCGGCTGTAGAATCATGCTAACTCACAGTGCTCGACTGTTTGCTGTTGCATGCAGATGTTTTTTACACTCTACTTAGGAGAATTTTCTTACACACATACAAACCGCCAGACAATGATTGCCTCAGGATCGACGCGGAATCAACTACTGTTCATAGACATATAATCTTTTCCTAACCTTTACAAGCTTATGAACCTATGAACGTGTATAACAGTAGCAGGTAAATGAGGAGGAAGTTACCGCGTAATCATGCCACATAGTATCTCAAATGATTACTAGTTTGTGGGCTCTCACTCGTTTGCAAGCAAACCATTTTCAGTACAATGATCGGATGCTGATTCTCGAGGTAAATTCACATAATCTCTGCTGACCGACCTCAATTGTATACACGATTCCAGTGCGGAAACCAACTAGAACAGTCTGTCTCTGAG
>LUCH01004252.1:5597-31100 GCA_013368495.1 Paragonimus heterotremus | reverse complement strand
AACATAAAAGTAGGTTCCAATGATTTTCTCTTGTGCAGATTATTTCGAAAACAACCATCAAAACATCTTACTGTGAAGTAACCTATGCATAACTCAGTCTGCTCTTACGGTCTGCCTAAAGTTTACGTCCTTAGAGAGTAAGATCAAGCTACCGGTTGGCTGGATTTGTGCATGGAATTAACTGTAGGCGAATTCCTACCCAAGTCAATCAAGTTCAAAACTAACTTCCAGCGAAGTGGTCACCACGTAAAATGTAATTGGCCTAGGTAGTTACAACTAGCGCATGAAGGCTGACGGACGAGCTTTCATTCACCACTTTTCCACAATCACGGGATTTCTAGCGATAAAACAACAAAACGAGAATTATTTTTATAACGCAGGTTGTAATTTCACGAGATCACAGTCCGCTCTTGTTTAAGATACTTGTGTTTCACATAAATTCTTAAAAATACTGAAAACAATGTGATTTATGTGATCCTCACATATAAACATTGTTGAAGCGTTAGTAATTGGAGAATTTGAAACTAGATCCGAACAAAGTATGAAACCACACTTAATAACTGCAGATTCCATTGAATATTTATTTACCGTTCCTTCCTAAAGCTGAAATAAGTCTTCACAGTGGTTGTCAGCGATCTTAGAAATTCACCATCCATGATCTCTTAATTAACACTAGAACTGATCTCAACCCCTTTTAATTCCAAAAACTCTGTTCGCTTAAATTCAATCTCCTTCAGATTATATTTCAAAGCCCTGTTGTTGGCTTCTTGCAGGATAACCCAAACACACGTTATCATAGTAGAAAAGCTGCTACGTTAGGATAACCGATGTATATATCAAGCCTTTGTTTTTTTTTGATAGATAAATATTCTTTCCTGCATATAAATCAAAAGTTAAGTCCTGGATGCTACATAAAAATCTGGTTTCCGATTTCTATGTAGTATTACTAATTCAGTTTTCATCACTCCATACCATCAAGAAATCATAGTTGTAATTTGTACAATGAAATTTATTTCCTTTCTGCAGGTCTCACCAGCAAAAAACACTGATGCATTGTTTGACGCCAAAGATTACATAACTTCCTCGATTACCCCCAAGGAACTTGACGTTGTGTGTAATACATTCGTCTATTCTGTCAAGAGGTTATCAGTGTTTGGTTCTGACTAGTTTGGTATCATACACGGTCTATTGGCCACTGTGAAGGTGAATGATTAAACAGAAAAAGGCTGTTAATCTGACCATATAGGATTGCCACTCGGGATGTCGTTCACTACGACGGTGACGAGAAGTATTCTAGAGGTATCGCTCATCCTCTAAATAACGGTAATATGTACAATATTTTAGATAAAAAATTGTATCGACCAAGAAATAAAGGAAATAACTGGATAAACTGCAATTAATTATAAGAGCTCATGGTATAGACACTGCTGCTTCCAGCCGAGTAGGACGCATATATGTAGCAAACAAACCTTTCTGCATCCAGCTTCCATATAATCTTTCCTTTTCAAAATCACTCGACTGTACATTACGACACTGAATTCACCAGAATTGTGTTGTTGACCCCGTCGTTCGGTCGTTTGTCAACCTCTGCTCAATTCAATTTCACAGCTTCATAAGCTAATACTCATTACTACTCCTATGGTACAGATCATATAGAGAAGTGTTGCATACTGACGTTGGGTACTGAACAAGTTATAATGTCTGTTCATCAAACTAATGGCGGGAAAGACATTCATTCCCGACCATCATGCGAACCTAAAATCGCCAGGCGAAACGTGAGATTACAAAATGTTGCTGGACAGAGCAAATGTGGGGGACATTGTGATTATGATTATTTTACACTCATTTTTATCTTTCCATGTTGTCGCTTCGTTGTTATCTAACCAATTAAAAACGCAGATCGTTTATCGTGTTTCTCATTTATATGTACTTCTGAAAAACGTGATCTTTCTGAGTTGTAAAATACGAGTGGCCTTATAATTAGCTCGTGAATTATAGATGGTCCAGCTCATATTGCATAACGGTACGTGAATGACTGACCAGTGTGTGCGGTAAACAGCTAATCGATCGTAAGGTCACTGGGCAATCATACTACATACTGAGAAGTTAGCTATGACGAAGGATTAGACTAAACGCACTTTTATGAACACGTTACTAAGCTCGCTATGATTCACCTTCTTAGTTAAGTCTGTAAAAGTCTTAATTACTTGCATAAGTGGATGACTGACTGATCTTTCTATGTTAATGCCTATAACACCATCTATTTAAGAAGCGACTTGGTGATAAACAGAGTAAAATTGACGTAAAGGCTGTTCGGGACAGTGTGTGCAAAGCTATAGTCATATATCAAATAACGAAAAACAGATATCTAATAATTTAAGGACCGGTGAAATTCACTTTATTAAGACTCAATTTACCCAAATTTCCTACATTATGCATTTTACATATATTCTGCTGATGAAAATACTACTTGTCTATGGTAACTTAATAAGCTGTGACAGTGATAGTGCCACCCACCTGTGTACTCCATCTTTACTGCACAACGCACTGTGTTTCGTACGAACAGCACAGTTCGAGTCTCAGTGAACAAAAGAAGTTTTCGGATGTGTGTTTAAATAAAGAGGCGACATACATCGCCCACAGAACGATGCCAAAAACAGCAGAACATGAGGTCATATGGTCAGCACTGTTCTGAAGAAAAGTATGTCATAGATGACAAGACCTAATGTTTATGACTGCAATACTCTTTCTACCACTATTTGCAGGAATGAATCGGTGGGTATTTCACAGAGGCAACGATACACCGCATACTTATGGTGTGGAGGTCGGACTTTTAAAATAAAACACTGTAAAAGCGCCATAGTAATCATCACATTAACCCAAGCTGAATTTGAAAGTAGTTTCACTGGAAATCAAGATATCAGAAAATTTCATCAAAGTCGTTCGTTGTAGAGCAGGACTTACCGAGGTGCTGCGTACACGATCTTTAAGTGCATCAAGGTGAATAGGTAATGTTGCCATAGTAGTTAGCGTCAGTACTGAGCCTCAACAAAATGACCAATACACGTGAACCATTCAACTCTTCTGTAACTGCGAGCGTCAAACCAAAAAGACCTCACGAATTTAATAAGTACTACGCCCAGTAGATTATAAGTCAGTTTGATGACCTGTCATTATACAAGGACTAACCTCGCTCACACAAGATTTCCGGTGCAATGTAGGTTGGTGTGCCGCATATAGTGTACAGGTTTCGTCGAATTTCCAAAGCCAACCCGAAATCAGCAAGCTTCACACGAATTTTGCCGTCCGCCTGTCGCCACAACTGTAAAAGTACCAAACAGAACACAGCGTCAGCCTGTTTTGTGTTTTGTAATGCATACTAACTTGCTTTGGGTTGATTTGGTCTTGTATCTAATGAAGCATGTTTGAATTAACACTAAAAACACTAAAACCAAAACTTAGAATGTTGGCTATAAAAATTTATTTTTCGTGACCAGATGGTTGTGTTCAATCGACTAACGGGAATTGTTATTCACGTGGTGGATTTTGGTTTAATGAAACGACTGAGGATGATTACCACGGTTTTCAAGCCTGTCTGAGTGTGAAATTTGTCAGACGAATATATCATCTAACGATAGTACAAGATCCGCATGTTTTAATGTGACCAGGGAGCATGTGAGCGTAAAGTAACAGTGGTATCAACGTTGTACGCGGTAAAACAAATATAATACTTTTCGCGTTTAGATCCCTTGATTAAGGTAATGGCTGAATTCCAAATATTCATGAAGATGAACTCGCTGTGGTCTTTGATTATACCTCGGTTTTCATATATTCGAAAGTGGAAGGTAGATGGAAGATTTAATATATGAGTTTTCAATCCTAACGGCTGAATGAGATCGAACTATGTGGCTAAGTTAATCAACTTAGCCTGAACATCATATATTATTGGGTTTCTTTCGGGATTAATCCATAGAAGACTGTCACCATACTGTGCATATACCCATTAGTACAAATCAAGAGTGCTAATGTTCCTTCATAGCTAAATTCACAACCAGACTAAACCCCCTCACCGAATACGTGTTAAGCATTGATTGCATCCTGTCAGTTTTCTTTCAACTACGCAGTATTTCGTGGACAGAATCGAAAAAACTGTTTTGTTCCTTATCATTCATGTGCAAAATTATCTAAGCAGTTGCCGTATGTTTTAGACGAGGCGAAGTGCGGTCATAATGCTCTCGTATACGTAGTTTGTACGGCCGGATTGATAAGGAGAGGCCCATTTTTAACACACTTGCCAATAGTCTCAAAAGCATAAGTCACCTTTCCTAGAATGAGAACTCCAACTGAGTCCAGATGTGAGAGTTCTGAGCTCATCGCGTCAATTTGTAGCTCAAATGGTAGAGTGCTTGCCACATTTGGACATACTATTACTGTCGCTGGCTCGAATCTTACCAAAGCCCAGATTTTTCACCAGCGGTTTTTATCTTAATTTAATCTACATGGTAAACATCACGTGAAGGCGCCACCTGCAGTTTATCCGTTTTGAGTGCAAGAATACTTGGCCCTGTGAACGTGTGGATTTCTTTTCCGGTATAATGGCCGATTAATTGTTATTTTCTAAAAATGAATATGATGGTTGAGTTAACTCAGCCAAAACCCTGTGAAGCCAGCAGGTTTGATGTCCTCTAGTTTTAGTGGCATTCTTAACCACTTCAGCCTTGGCTCCCCATGTTTAAAAATGGAAAACGTTTTGAACTAATCTCGTAGTTGATTGTAGGTTGCTAACGGTGCAACCGAATCAAAGATTCATGATGTACGCGGACTGACCAATCCCCAGATTCGGTCGTGTCTTTGATAGTTGGACACCATTGCAGGGCAACATACTATTGCAGTGACGATGAGCGATCGCATTATGCTACTCATACCGCGGCCATTCAGTAGTAGGACCAGAGCATATATTTTGATATCGTACAAGCCACAGCAAAAATGCAGGAAGGAGCATCAGAATGCAGCACCGTCCATAATGGTCCCTGCTACTTAATGGAACGGAGCACTGACATCTGTGGCAGCCGAGATGGTCTGAGGCCGAATACCATGTGCAAGGGAGTGGTTTTGTGTCTGGTTTTGTTTAAATGGTTGCCTTGTCGAATAAACAACCCTTGTGCCATCCGCGTTCTTGGATCACAAAACTATGAAAAGACGTTTTGTCCCTATATAGGCTTATCCTGGTCACAGCTTATCAGCAGTTCACCTCCATGTTCATACCGTAAGTTGAACTCTGGTTCACATGCTACAAGGTGAGTGGGTTGACCATGGCACCACTGACCTTATTCTGAATACGACAGAACTGCCATAAGTAATTGTTTTTAAGCTTTTGAACGTGTTACACTCATTGTACACAAGATTGGGCCAATGACAGTCGTTGACACACTCATCCGTCAGGCATGTGGGCCTGAATTTAACTGCTAGTCAGAACAAGAGTGTGACGTAGTGACAAGAGTTAAATTATTGAACCTCGTATGCCTGCTCCAGTAACAGCAAACTGAATGAAGGCACAATTTTCAACCGCGAGCTGTGTTCACTTTCTGACAACCAACACCCCCAGACAGCCTAGTAGTGGCCATGATCAGGTTCGTCTGGTGGTTTGGGAAAAATCAACCGATTTCGCTTCCTCCCCATGAACTAACCCGTTGTCCAGCGTCCGTGTGGTACGCATTCACTCGTGGGCGTTAATTTGTTTTTCCGTCTGAGATTCACCTTATCAAGGTCACTTTCACCTCAAGGTCACTCTCATGCTCACTTTGAACTGTGGAAATGAGTGGGAAGCATCTGACAAGCGGTTTCTTTCTGACGTAATTTGTTAATAAGAACTACGTTGGACTTTACGACTTAGATGTGTTTTTTGTGCTTACAATAACACAACTACCAGTGACTCCTATTTTGATGCACTTTACCCGTCTCTCCACATGGAAACTCGTGTCTCTGGAATGTTATAGTTCGCATATTTCAAAATTTATTCTGTTTGATTGAGATAAGAAATTGGACTAATCTAAACACTAAAGCAGGGCCGGGTTCATTTCTCTATTCGAGGATAGTCCCGTACCTCAGTCCACTCAGCAAAAACAAAGGAATGGTGATGATCTTTCTCATGAAACTTGTCAGACAGGAATACCTCATCATCAGTATAACCCAGCTTTGCAGTTTTCTCCCCGCACCAAGTAGTTAACCGCCTATCTATTGTGCGTTGCAGATAATACAATATTCTGGATATGTTGGTGGCTGTACCTAAGGAGAAAGTTGGATCAGGATTGTGAAAGAGCATTTCTGGTAAAGTATGATCTTAACATATTCTACGGTCTAAATGGTCTTTACCAGTGCAATTCGCTGACAATGCTTTGTCGGCACATCCCTGGGCAATGAAAGCCCATTCTCGTGAGTGTCTGCTGTAATTCTTTTCCCCTTTCTTAGTCATAATGTTCCCAACAAAACAGTACAGGCTTACTACTCGAGTGTACACTACACCATAAAAATTCCCCTACAAAGGTTCAAGGAAGAAAACGACTGGCACAAATTCGTCGATGGCTCAGTGGACCGAGTTACTTAGTACTAGCGAGCCTTTAAAGCAACTCCTTACCTCTGTTTACTCCATTAGGCACTGAACACATGGTTCGGTATTCGTTTTCCAAGACCACTGCTGGACTGCGGTAGCACACGAACAAAGGCCACATTCTTCATCACCGATTTGATCAGAGTTGAATCATGTAAACTTGCTAATCAGTTGCCACCACTCTAGCTTCAACAGATGAACGTCGGTCATGAACACTAAACCACTTCTGGAGAGTAGTTACGATGTGGAAAACGAGGCCAGCCAGACAGTGAATTACAAATACAATGAAGACAAAGGCGATTGTACAGGGGTACATCAGACGGGGTTTGAAAGACATAAGGTTGAATACGAACTTTTTAAAATTGACACCCAACAACTGAAACTGACGCTGTTAAACACCAAGACAGCCAGTTCGCCCCCATCCAGATGGACTTTGTGCAGGTTATAGAAGTTTTCCACTTCTGTGCACTTGGCTTTTGGGTAACAAGGTTCAACGTCTTCGAACTTCATCGTGTGGAGTGACCCCATCTTCACATTTTAATTCATCCTAACTACTGTACCAGACTAATGACAAAGTGTGGTCAGTGCCCAAAACATGGATGCTGACATCCGAATGGGTCAGTTGCGTGAGCGGTGAACCTTATCCTATTGGAACCGCGACTAGACACAGACGCGGAAAAGCGAAGATAGAGTCGCGCGATCTATTCTTGTTTAAATCACTACGGCAGTGGGACTGCATAACAGACATGCTCACAGTAAATGTCTCGGCTCAGTGTTTCATGCGCAATTGTGTACTGCTCATTTTTTTCAAGGACTTCCGTTAATCTGATTTGCTTTTGGCTCGCTATATTGATACACTAGTCCAAAAAACTTGTTCATTTAGTGTTCTCTGTCCATCCACCCGCATTACATGACTTAAATTCAGTACGGTGACAACAAAATATGTTGATAATACATAATTATATACAAACCCGTATGTCTTCAAAGATTAGTACAGTGAGTGAGTGTGGTGTAATGATATCGTCTGATCACCATTAGGTTGAATTCGCTTAGATGAAGTCACAAATCAGTAGTTTAGAAAGTTGGGGTTTGATTTGATTTTTGGGCACAAGCGGACATAATGTAATGATGCAGTATCGTCATGATTCTAGATCTTCCCGCCGACGCGTATTCCGGAACGCTCGGGATGCGTGATCAATTGGTTAACTAATCACAGTGCATAGCTTCCGATGGTTAGGCCAAGTACTCTATATGTCATCCGATCGTTTACCGTACCGAGCACTATATACTGAGACCACCAACAGTTGGGTGAAACCACATGGTGGTCAAGCAACAATGTGGTCACGAGATATGAAGGCCTTGACTGCAGAGTGGGTAGGTGTGATCAAATCGCTATCCGAGATGGCAATATATCGCAGTCAATGGCGTACCTGTATCCACACCATTTCTAGTTTTTCCGCTTAGTCTTCTTTTATTAATTTTCAACCTTCTTAGTAACGTTTTCTTCTAGAATATTCCACGTCACTGTTGAGGTGAACGGCGGCCCGAGCCACAGTACCTTTGGTCAGGCTCATGGCTGCTATGATGATGATGATAATAAGTCAGATCAATCTGGTGGAACTATGCACTTGAGGTTGTAAAGATTCGGCTACTTATGTACTGACACCCGCAGCTATTGAAAGACAACCAACTCGGCAAGTTTTGGCCTTACAATACTACAGTGTTATTGATCGTTATGGTAGGATTTACGGACAATTTAGTAAACGCCTCCAGTCGCTGTCAGTTTAAACAAATCAGTGATCCATGTAGGAAGCTGATTTGAAGAGTACACAGTGCACAAGCCCGATCACCTCGTCAAGGTAACATAATAGGCTGGGAATCTGACTTAAGTCAGATTTAATCTGACAACTAATTACGTCAACCAAATATGGCACGTCTGAGTGGGAATACTTGGGAAAAGGAATTAATCAGCATATTAATGTTATTAGTTTCCGACAGCTGACAGATTTAGTGGGATACAACTTCAGCTTTACAATAGGAAGAGCTTTATGAGAAAATTGATGGAGATTATTAATGCCAACAAGTTCGGTAATTCGAAAAATTATCAAATGCCCTTTATGAGCATGATGTACAGAGTTAACTGATTCTTGTTTATGCCAAAGAAAGAGACTTATGACTGTATACTCAGGTTTATTACAAAATTTGTGTTGCGATCTAAAACTTCAGCTTTGGTGCCGGTTTTCAGAAAACGGAGAAAGAACGATAGATATGCAGCTAAATGGGAATTTTTGCAATCAGTGCTGACTCATAACTAGAGACGCGATTGAAAGATAAGCGAGAATATTGGTTGGGGATGCTAAAACTTACCAACACATTTTCCGGCTTCAAGTCTCGATGTACGATTGAACGGCAGTGGAGATAGAAAAGCGCGTTAGCTAAGTCCGCTACAATGACCGCGGCCACTGGTTCACTGAATTTCACAGATTTCGTAATCCCATCGAACAAATCTCCATCCTGAAAAAGGGACAAAACACTCATTTTGCCAGAAATAGAGTATATTACCGCTTTGGTCTGTGATGTTCAGACGTTAAGAAGAGTGATTAAACTTTAGTGTAGTCAGAAGTTAGAAAAAAAATGAAGTGAGTGAATAAACAGTACACAGTGAGTGACTATACATCATCTTGCAGGATTAGCATGGAGTTCCTAGGAGATATGGACAAAATATCGAAGTACAGTGCATCTTTAGGAAGAAAACTCGAAGAAGAAACACCCCCAAACAGGCAGTAAATTCTTTCCAGTCGAAAAAACAAACTTCTCATGGTCATAAATGAAACACATTTTTTTTTACTTGGATTGCACTTCGTCTCTCCAGTAAATCCAGTTTATTCTGACCAAATACAGCTTACTTGCATATCGACAATTCAGTGGATAACTAAAATGTTTGAATCCATTCCGTCTTTATACACCGTCGTGGACGTCTCACACTTAATGCATATTCAGCAACACTTTTGGTCACAAACCAAACCAAACCGTATGACAAGTGATCCCCGTAACGTGTGAGTGATGTTCTAGGTGTGTGACCTGTTTCAACTACAAGTGGGCAAAAAATATTGAAGGCTTCGTTTTAGAATATGAGCGAGTGAAAAGTCTGTCTCAAGTGTTGTGGTTGCAATATGAACTAAAGGCTACAACGCCAGGTTCCAGATAATTGAAAACTACGCTTCACCATTCGTTGGAGTTCACTGATGCAGTGGACTGACTGAGTGCTTTTCCTCATGTTTACCTGGTCATGAGCCCTGAGGAAAACTGACTATAGTGTTGTTCTGTCAGCCATGAATGTCGAATCACGATTATCCGACTGCTAGCCAGACCTGGACTATCTGACAATAACTCAGCACGCACGTAGTCAAAAAGTTATTTAATTACGGGTACTGAATAGTGTGATGTTGTCCGATTTGCTGATCGTTTGCTCTTTTTAACTCGGAACGACTTATAACTAGTAATATTGTTTACCTCAGTATGTGATCACTTAGCAGCTCGTGATAAATGGGCGATCGACGCAACAAGCCAAAACCAAGGTAGCTCGATAGTCTGCTTCCTTCCAAACAGTCTGCATCATTTTAAAATCCTAGGAACAGACTTGAAAATGTCACATTATTGCTCATAAACGCGTGTTTAATTTAGTGATTCGAACAAAGAAGTCCCAATACTTCTATCGTATTCCGATCGGATACCGTGGGGCTAAAATTCGTCTCCGAGATGCACAGCTTTTACGAAAAAGCATATATGCTTTTTATTAAAATTCTTATTGCTAAAGCCAGTTACTCGCGTCACCTTTTGCACAGTTTTTCTCCTAAGCACCACCACATTATCTTCTTCCTACCCTGTTAGACCCTCAGTGCGTTCCGTGCGTTGTGTCATGCGCTTGCTGAAAACGAGTGCGTGTCTGTGTGGTGGGCTTGTTCACACGATTCATCGTTCACGGCACGCCAGTGGGCCTGCAACTATGCGCTTGTCTATATCAGATTGGTTTTATCATGCGACCTTCTTGATTGGACAATTGATCGTTGGACTGCTAACACTTGCGTGTTGACAATGTGCAGACTGCCGTCTCACTATGCACTCTTGCTCGTTTGCTGTCGCCAACAGTTTCTGCCGTACAACCGTCCTACGGCTTAACCGCACCTGTCTTCTATACTGACTACACAGTAATTTTATAGTCTACTCGTTGCGCCGTACGATCTATCGATAAAACACGCGCAAACCACCAGCACACACATTCAGTGATTAACAGTCCGAAAGGATGTTCCGTAAATCAGGATCATTTATTCGCACAACAATCTGGGAACTTCTGTCACAGCTATACTGTCAGTTTGTGCAGTATAAAATTGTTTCCAATATGAACATGACTAGTAGCCTACGTTGTTGTTGTTCGACCATTCTTATTCAGTCAGCGATTTTGATCTTAACTTTTTGCAGTCGATTGCGTAGGTTGTGTTATCTACCGTTTAGTGCTAAACTGAGTTCCTTTCCACCGAACGTGTAGAATCTCTGACTGGTGTCGGGCAACAAATAGCACGTTAGACACATTCAGTGGTCCAAAGTTTTATAGCAACTTTGAGCTGAAAGCAAAAGCAAGAAGTCAGTTCCCCTTCAATATTTTGAATAAGACAAACGAGGCAAACAAATCGTTGTCAATGCATACAGAACTGCTCACTTCGGTTCTGTGACCGACAAGACTTGTGGAAAGGAATGACGTATCAGGACCGGTAATACACAAGTTTGCTGAATAGCACAAACGGAGATCGCGAGGCTCGTTGAAATGGACTCATCTACCGTGTCCCATCAGTTGACTGTTTCATGCGATTGTACAAAAATCAAGGTTGTATTATGTAGCTTTGCGTGTGACATCTCCGAAAGCAGTTAGGGTTGGTGCAATCCAGTTTTAACATTTTCACACATAAAACACTTCTGATTAATCACAGTTCACCTACTTCAGTCAACTCTGACTACTTTTAATAGAAGGCAACGATGCGCACATGATTATCCACGTTTCATTAGGATTGCCATAGGACTCAGGTTCCGACCCTCAAAGACCTGGTAAGCGGACAGGACTGTGAAAATGTACTGTAGAACCATCAGTTACTCGCGGCTTACAACTCGGATGATCGAACTTTGCATACAAATGATACAATGCCTCAAGGACATTAGAGAGCAAAAGACATGCTAACATTAACTGGAGTGTATATTCCACACTGAGCATTACGCACCTGCCGACTTAATCCGGTGGTTCGTATAGTTCACACGGGCAACCAACGCATCAATGTTAGTCGTCTGTGTGAACTCACGATTTCAGACCTGCAGATGAACAAAATAAAAGGCCGCAATCTTACATCAGAGACCTCGTAAACATTTCGTAGGCGGTTGTCCTTACTGAGAAGTGACTGTAGGTATTGAATTTGCAAGACTGTGTAGCGTCTTACGTCAAAACAAAACACATGGTACTAAGGATTGCTGTTATTCATGTTCATTTAGGAAGAAAACAATGTTTTAGATTAACAGTATGTGATAATGATCAGAAGTACCCCTAGGTTTAGATACCCAAAAGAGTAATTTTGTTGACAATGAAATTCCTCAAGGTGGACCTTTGGATATAAAGTGTTGAAAGCAGTTCAAGACGGTTTCTTAAACTTGAAAAGTTGTGCTTAGGAGAAGACTCATCGGAGTGAATTCTGTCTGTATATGTTTTTAACGTACCGAATAATAACACTGCACAAGGTCATTTTATTTTGTGTGTATGTGCAAATATTAGTTTTTAATTTACACGTCTAGATCTTGTGTAGCTTCAATTAAACGTGCGTCGGACTAAAGGATTTTCAAAAGTACTAACCAAAGTTAGCTTTTTCATATCACTTGGACAGATCAGATTTTTGTGTTCTAGAACAACAGCATCCGGTTTCTGTTCAAGGTTTTCAGTGCGTTCTCTGTATTTTGCTTTCCACGCAGATAAAGCCTCCCGATACAAAGATATTGGGAATATTTTTGAAGCGTTTATTTTTAGTGATGTCTTACGACTATCATTTTCAAACCGGTGGGTTGAATTACATTCCGATCTTCATATCTATGTTGCAAATGATAGTTTGTCATAAACCCTTTAGACGTTGCATGAGATGAAAGTTTTTCAAATTGCATAGACTGTCATCCGATCACAGTACTAACTGTGTACTCGTTTCACAACATGACACTCTACAAAAAATGCTTTATCTTGCCTGTGAAGTGATGTCTTACACTTACTTTGACAAATTCCATGGCGAGCCACACCTCATTTGGTGTCTCAAATTCTTCTATCAATCGAACAATATTCGGATGATTACATTGGTGCATGATGGAAATCTCATTTTGTAACATATTCTCTTTGCCCTTCAATTTTGTTTTGTCGATGATCTTCATTGCATACAACTGTCCTGTTTCTCGACGCCGGGCTAATCGCACCACTGCAAAGTTTCCGTCACCCAAAATGCGCCCAATGTGATAGCGTTTTTGCAATACTTCTGGATCTAGTAGCAATTAAATAACAAATAAAGGAAAGCTTTTAACAAATCTGGAAGAACACAGTCAATCGGTATGTTAATCGAATACGTTTTGTCATACCGAAATTTTCAAAATGTCAAGAAAGCTCATCTCTTATGGGCCTTGTTATAGACATTATCAGATGGATCTGTTAACACAATAATTCTTCACAGTTCCTCATCATAGTCCTCACTACCGACAAATCAGAGTTTGATACCGATGATTAACTAGTATACGGCTTTAAGGACAGATAAAAAATTTCTGTACTGTTCCAGAGATTGAACAGAACATACGGAGTTGACTTCAAGGTGCCTACATCATACAAACAAACAACCAAGTTACATATGAGAGCAAAACAGCCAACTGGCGACCTTGTTTATTTCGTCTTATTAATACTACTTAATTCATAGATAGCCCAGTCACGCAGTTGAACAAAATCAGCTTTCACCCTAGTACTTCACGGTCACAGTTGTTGGTGGAGAAATAATGACCCCTTGTCCAGAAGCGGACAAGATTTACAGTGACTAACCTACAGAACGTTGTTCTCATTTCCCTGCACACCAATCGAGAAAGCTACTAGCTTGACCGAATGTTTATCGGCATCACCAATCTAAATCACTCACCAGATATTCGTCTCTATCCGCGTCGCTGTTTAATCTTTAGTTTCACTCGATCGTTGAGATTTTTGCAAATAACGCTGGACGAATGTTTAAAGGCGATGCACTTTCTCTGCGCTGAGCATCGAAATTCTGCAGTTGTAGACTAACATAAAACTCCTGATCTAAGTATCCTTCAAATACCTGGACAGTTCCCTTCTGCAGGTTAATACTATTGTGCGAATTAGTACTGTCCGTAAAAACATGGGGTCGTATTACATTTTTGTGCTCCATAACTGCTGGTACACCATTCCACCATGCCAGAAACTGTCTTACATTGACTCTCCGAGATTAAACTTTTTCCGTCCACGTCAGTAGTACCCTTCTCAACCGCAGATGTTCCACGTGAATCAAAAATTTGCTTGTTGTTCGTATGCAACAAGCTTTACATTATTATCCAGAGGTTGTCGCATTAAATCTTGCTGATATAAACTTCCAGATGAAGCATGAAACGATGTGTAGGTTTCGGAGTGCATCACACATCACACGACTCACCTTATTTAGTCAACCAAGCTGATAAAAATACAACTCCTAATCGTCCCCATCACAAATAGGGTTAACGGGACTAGTGGTCATAAACATTTTTTGCTCATGGTCTACTTACGAATTCCATTCACATCCGTGCCCATCCCCCATTGTATACCAATGGTTGTGAAAAATACAGTGAGGTATCAACTACACTGCGGAATTATAATGAATAGTCCACTTGTAAAATGTTGTATTATTGTAGCGGACAAGTGGGTATGCGCAAACAATCTAAAACGCTTTTCCTGAAGAACAATCGAAATGGAGTCCCAACCGGCATCCAACTAATGAACGGAGTAGGGCTTGGACCCAAACCGTACATCTACAACAATGTTTGGGAAAATGCCAAATCTAGCATGGGACGAATGGCAGCAACCAAGAAAAGAGAGAAAAAAGCGCGAGGTGGGCTCCAGCCCACTCGGTGTCACCGAAAATCCCGTTCAGCGAAAAGTACGTGGAACCTCTGAGTGCGTTAAACAACGCTCGAAAATGAACAGATCAAACGACCTTCGGGAACAGAATAGTAGATGGGTCGTTAGGAAAAAGGCAAGCATCCGGTGCGTGCAAGTATTTGCACGACTAAAGGAGGTGGCAATGTGTTTCTATAAGGCCTCCTATAACAGGTGTATACAGAGTCATGTGTACAGAACAAACAAACGGGAAAACACGATTGCAGCCGCGATTCTTAGAGAAGTCCTACGATGGCTGGTGACTGCACCATTTATAAGTCATACTGTAAATATATAAAATGATGTATAAATCATTGCTGTGAAGTTTTTGCCACTTAGTTAACTGAAAACCTGGTGGCTGCTGCGAACTAAAAGTTTTTAATACTTGTTTCTAGTAATAACAGCATAGCTCGCTACCCATGGTAATATGAGGATGGTTGCCGGTTTCTGATAACTTTTAAAACTCGACAACAATCGTAAACAACCGGGTATGAAGTGTGGAAACAAACCCAGGTTACATAACCCTAAAGTTGTGAAAATTATCCGAAATGTCAATGAAAATCAGAAAATCCCGTATGGTAATTTTGAATCTGACTTGGGCTGTTACTTTAAATCACACGCCATTTAGGTTGTACAGTATTTGATGATAGAAGCAAGCTGTCTATCACAGAATTGGACTCCCGTATTTACATCGTTCAGCAAAATTAGGGTGGCTTAAATGACATTCAAGTTATATCGTTAAACAGTGATCACCACTAAAAGTTTCCGCGAAGTCAACTACAAAAGCTCCCTTCAACAAATCGACACGGCCTGTTGTGGATCATACGGATTACCGGTCTACGCGGTCATCAGCTGGAAGTATACCCATTCAGACTTTCATCATACTCCCTCTCAGGCATACAACAAACCAGCACGGAATGTCTGTTTGGAACGGTGAGCATCACATTAGTTTGTACAAAACAAACATCATTTGGGGTTATTGTTTTACGCAACACTTTAAGAAGAAATTTAACTTCACACCGAATTCGCGATATAAACAACCCTGAATTTAAATTCCGCATACAGGTTTTTCATGAAAAATGAATATCGGAAGCAGTGTTCTAAATTTAGTATTAAAAGATTCAGGAGTTTACTTTTTAATAAAAAGCCATGCACTCCTTTTATGAAACAGCCATCAGTATATAGGCCAGTAAAGCTAGTTTGCGCCATTTATGGCTACATACATTTTTTGTTCTACAACATATTGCAGAACAAGATATTTTAAAGTAGAATGCGTAAACCGAAGGCGAGACCTAATGAAATCATTCGCTATATCATTGTAGATAACCAGACAACTACACCAAAGTCCGTGACTAGTAAGGAATTAGTGAACGAAGGTGGTCAAGGTTTGACCAATGAAAACTGGTCCTTAGGCATGGCTTAAGTTGCCGAAACATCGACAGCGTTTCATGTCCATAGTATACCACTCTTTAGTTTTCGTTAGCGTGGTACATTCACATCGTCTATTTCTACGATAATCGCAAAATAACCTTCAGTTTTGGTTTCACAATCACTACTTGTCCTGGGTGTCTGTCTTTCGAACACCTAGAGATCGGTGATCGTGAGCGTTCACTGGCCACAAAAATGGACTGTCTTTCTGTCAACCCCTTTCGGCTTAGCGGAACAACATTTTGATATGGCTTGTTTTATAGCGTATTGTACTAATATGGAGGACCGCAATAGTCGATCATTCCAAATTCACCCGCAACTGTGTGTGCGCCACAATGACCTGAGTAGTTAGAGTAATGAGAATATCCATTAACAGAAATAAATTATTGTGTTGAAGTCTAAAATTTTGGTCAATTCTTACAGATAGACCGTTTCACACTGAGAGGATTTACGGGGCTAGATTTTTACTCAATCACCAAAAGAATACTAATGGCATCTCTGGAATATTAAGTCGTTTTAAAGATAGATTCGTGCACTAGATTATCCAGAGTGATCATGGAAGTGTCAGCCAGGTGGGCTCCAAAAGAACTTACCGTAACCAGGCCACTCTAGCCGTCGTCTCGTCCTCTCACGCGGCGCATCACGTGACAAGCCTAAGACTAAATGACGCTCAGTCCCAACCTGAACACGCACACCCACACATCCATCGGCCCGAAAACCTTCTTTCACGTCGGAACGCACGCACGCGCACGCGGTCACCACCTGCACACTCAGCCAATTGGGACGCTCCAACTGAATGTGATTCAGTGCGGTCAACATTCAGGCACGCGTGACTCGATTGGACCCGGATCGGAACAAGGAACAACACAACTGAACAGGGCAGGACACGGTCCGGACGAGCGCCACTGTATTAAGCTCGTACACCGATCCATCAATAAAGATCCAAACTATTTGATTTAACCTTCTCATTGACTATCGTTGAGATACCGTTATTTGTTAGTGGGTACTCAAGCTATCACGGTTAGGAGTTCCACTAGACCACCAAACTCACACAAACAGTAGCGTTCGATACAAAACAAAACTGTAATTACAAGAAGGAACCTTTCGTGTTCAAACGTTGGAATAGGCAACTCGAGTCTGTTAACCTGGATGTAATCACATACGGTACGATTAATTTTTTGTGGATGGTCATACAGCTCTTGTGTAGATTGACGTACTGAAAGGTTTTGGCTAACTAAAAACTATTTGTAAGTGTTTAACTAATGGTTAGCTCACTAGTCCTTGTGACAGGGCAAATAAAACGTTGACAATACTTGTCACAATGTTAAGTTTTTTAATGAACTTCTGGTAATATGTGAAAATAAGGTGAGAGCCTCTGAACCGTAAGGACTTGCTACTTTAGACTCAGATAAGTTCATATCGTGTTACGAATTACGATTCTTTCATTAGTTTTTGCTCGAATTCAGTGAAAACACTGGAAGTAAAGTTCATCTTCTGTCCCTACCTTCCCGTTTAAAATCCTGTTCTGTAGGATACACTTGATAATATGTACAGAAATATGCTCTACTACATCTCATGTGTATTACCATTTTTTTCTGCTTTATTATTGTAATTGGAAATCCAATTCCGCTTCACACACTTCAGCAGGGTGTAATCAATGAACAAGGCGACAGAGATTGAATGCACTTCGAACGGAAATGCGGTAAGTTTAGTGAAACTTACAATTTTTGTGGTAAAAACAGAAGTTATCTCAGAAACTTATCCAAACCGTTGCTTGCTTCTCCATGAAAACTGCTTGGATCAAATTCTTCAAATAACACAACCTATGAATTATATGTGGTACTTATACAACGAATCTGCATCTATTTATCCAGCTAGCACATCACTTCTGCTATTAATTTCTAAATAACTCTGGGGAATCGCTGTTCGTCTACTGGATTTGCGAATCAGTTAGTGGTTCATAATGACCAATAAAGCAAAAGACCATTCAACGATTAATATAATTTAATGTTTTATAAAAGAGAACTTAAAATAATACTTGTCTGTATTGATCCTTATCCATCTGAAATCACAACGGTTTTAGTGATCTTGGTTGATTTTATAAAGCATATTTTACTTTGCACATCACTCTATGGAGATTCCTCTTCAAAAATACCTCGATCTAATGGCGACCCGCTTACAAAGATCGATTCATTCGTCATAAAAAACACAGTAATGGTTGGCCACTACTCCAACCCGTACGGAAGCAACGTATGTGCAACTAACACTAACTTATTGTTTTCTATCAGGTCTTCTACCATGTTTCAAATCAGTTCACACCAAGACCAGGTTCGTAAAGTCCGAAAGTTGTGGTTCCAATTTTGATCATTTCGGTCAGTCTTTGAATAAAACAAACGACGGTTACTCTTAAAGTGACACATACCGACAATGGACGTGCCTGTACACATGTGAATGTCAAGCTATCACTCGCGTCTATCTTATTTCAACATCTCCGTTTGATTGCGAGACTATGGGTTGCCATAACCAACCAGCTGCTTCCGTTCAACCCGACTTAGAAGTAGATAACATATTGCTGGTACATAATAAATGACCTTCGTGCTTGAATACCAACAAAGTCAGTCAAAGTGGAAAATGAGCAGTAACACTAAACCAACATCATATTCATATAGTATATTTTCGCGAGGATGATGTGATGAGAAGTTTACTCGGCCACATTGTATACAGAATGAACTGAAAGAGTGTTGAAATACGTTGTGATATAGTTGGTGTGTTTATATTCTGAATCGAACTACTGACGGAACATAGGTAGCAACAGTGGCCTGACTTCAAGACGTTCAAATCATTAAAGGGACTAAATTTATTGTCAGCTCGTCATCATCATCGTCATTGCCATCCTCATTATAAGCTTTGAATCGTTGATATTGTGATTCGGAGAGGTCCATCCTAATATACTTCAGACTACATCAGTTAGAATCAGTTAACCAACATGTCTAACGAATAACCTATTGAGACCATTAAAACTATGCACATGAAATTGAGATCAGACAAGATATTTGTATGAATTTCACATACTGGCCTTTCGAGTTCAGTCGTGTGGTTTACACACATACAGTGCACCTTTCTCAATCGCAGCCGAATGGGAACAAACTTAAATGAAGTTGTTCGTCGGCTGGTGTTATCTATAGAACAACAACACACTATATATTTGTGAACCAGCATTTTGTAAATATGTGCGCTTGGTGACAGTTGTCGCATATCCATTCCATAGATATGGACCATCCACACGAGTAGTCTAATTCACCCATAGAAAGAGACAGTCAGTAAGAATAAAAGTTTATATACGTGATCTAATCCTTGAGAAATTTGGCTGAGATGTACACTAAGAGATAAGTAAACATCAGTATCCAGGGGAAGCTCACACAAATTTTGGTTTTCGGAATGTTCACATCAGATCTTCATGTATGTGCAAGTTATGGATTGGATATCGAACTTGGCAAGAGATAAGCTGGGTGAAAAAACCACATAAATAATCAAATGTGGTTACTTTACTCAAAAATCCAGCGGATATTAGTACATAAATCTGTAAGGGTAAAGTCATGGTGCATCTTCAGGTTATGTTTCTTTATCTGTCTTCTTGGAATACGTTAGTGCTGGTCAACTCTCTGAGAGGATGAAGGCACATCAGCCACCTTGCCTGAACTGCAAATGGCTAGGACAAGCAAACGGATCCACTACCGTTAATTCTGTTAACAGTGATCGTCACGCTGCCTTCGTCGTTCGAAGTCATTTGGCGTACACCAGGCAGTCAAATATGGTGACACCCAGCGGTAGATAAAGCGTACATAAGTGGATCATGCTAATTTGAATGAAGTGATTCTGGGGAATTTTCAAACCACTGACTTTTCCGTGGCTTTAAACCCTCTCCACGGTATTAGCGATGTCGTGAATGACAACGCATATTTCACAGCCGTGCATATATGCCCTCTCAACGAATCAACCACAGTCGTTCAGTGAGTTAACTCTGTGACTGAAATATTTTTGCTCGTATATTTTATCAACTACGAATATGTAGGCGAAAATACCATGAAAAATTGGTTGCTGATCTTATAATTCTTTAATTTTACAGTTTGGCCGTTATAACCCTCGGTTAGTCTAGAAGAAGCCAGTAATCAATGTCAAACACTGGCCGTCTATTCCTACAAAAGATATTCACCTGGAATAAGACATAACTGAAGGTTATTCAAGTTCCACGAGGTTTCCTGCGTGCTGATCTGCGCCTGATAGCCATGAGTGGGCCAATTGTTTTCGTTGCTTGGTTTAAAATCATTTAGCTTCGTATCTGCTTCTGTTTGTGTTACGCCGTTGGTCACTGAATGCCCATTTTTTGTTGCCATATCTTCCTTGCGAACTTGTTCAGTTTTAACTCCAATTGCGGGTAGAACAAGTTGTTTTGGTATTGGCGGTAATCGTTGTGTTATTGGCATATCCTTCAAGGGGGACCGGTTCTGTTTCGTGCTTTCGGAGTTGAGGTCTGTGATGAGCAAAAATCGAAGTTAAAAATATGGGTCAAACAACAGACGTTTTTCTTTAGAAAAGGCGGATGGAATGGTGGCAGTACCTTATACAGTGATCGACCACTATGTCCGTGTTCTCCGGCAAGCTGACAGAGAGTGAGATATAAATGCCCACTAATTACGGAGTTACAGACAAAAAGATACAAGTGAGACTATGCTTTAATGTATTTCGTTTTCTAACTACTACACTTCAACCTAAACGAAACGCGAACCAAATTATGGAAGAAGTTTATGAGCTAGAGGTTAAATAACCCCATTCCATGGGACCCAGCGCCGAATGTTTCAATAGCAACGATAACATTTTTACTATGAACCACGGAAGCTAGTGGAAACGTAAAGTATTGCGAGTTGTTTGTAATATCGAGTTATTCTCAGTTTGCTGGCTGAAGATGTGTCAAACATGATGCTCACATTTTTCGGCGATATTTGCACCAAACTGGTGCAAACATTATCTGACTATGGTGACCATTTTACCATAATTTGGTAATCAGGTATTATAAGTGAATTTGTCTGTTGTCCTTTCGTCTTCCTTCCAACACCGCCACTCTGTTTTTTCTTGATAAACCATTTCCATTCAGTATGCCTTATCTTTGAATCCATTACATATATAAATATTTCTACCAATAATGTCAATGTATATATTCACACTGTTCCCTTTCGAAAGGCCCATATGAACCACGGTGTAATGCTTACCTAGTGGAAATAAACGACGGAGAAACTTTGAGGCCAGAAAATAAAATGAACAGATAGTGCTGAATGAAAGTCTGTTTGTTACATCCCGTTTACTATCGAAAGAACTTGGACATTACAGAATAGTATCGGGGCTGATTAATCAGTAACGCTGAATGGTACGATGTCAATACAAACCAAAGAAATTGTTATTTAGACACTGCGGTTAGCGTGCAGCGCACTGCCGCATATCAACTAATATAACCATTCATTTCAACTTCATTCCCTTTCTTTCAAATTGTGAATGTAAAATAACTAACTGTCGTTTATCATCAGCCCAAAATAATTCGTAATTCTTCAAATGATCTTTGATGGAGATTGTCTAGTTTTTTGGACCATCCAGAAAACGAATCTTCAAATTACCAACATCTAACTTGATTTTTTTCTGTAAAAAGATTACGTGCTAACATTGTGATCTTAAATGTTATCATTGCATGTGTTTAAAACAAGTAGATTACAGAAGTCCGTTACCTAGATTTTTTTCGTATCGTCATTGATGCGAAGGCAGAATAGAGTTCAGAGAGAAAACATTCAAGTGGAATAGTATAGTATGTTAACAGACACTCCAAAAGATTTAAAATGTTTCACAGTTTCTGACTAAAATGTAGCGAACCGCGCTTCCTGACGTGGGAACAACTTTAGAACTAAAAAATTTAACCATGCATTTGATCGAAGTAGGGGATTTGGGTTCAGTATTATTCATAAACGATGGGGACTGATCGTTTGCATCTGGTGATTCGGTCGTTTCTAATGTGAATTCATCTGTACAGTAGTCAACACCGCTACCTCACGGCCAGAGTCTAAAATTCGTTTTAAGCAAGCATGTGCATTACTGACAGGCTCCATCAAGAGTAAAACTTTAGATTAGTACAATGCTCTGAAAGTGGCTGGATGAAGAGTGCGAAAGCTACAACCAGACATGTTGAACTTAAGTTAATCGCAGTCTCCAAGATTAATTTTTTTTAATGTTCCAGATTCCATGCTTCCAAGCAATAATTTGATATGGGAATGAAACTGGATTCTTTGTGCTCCGAAACGAAGTAAACATGATAAATAAATAAAATTGTCTATGTTGACAACAGGCTGGTAGGTTGGAAGGCAACGCATTCGACGAGATGAAATAAACGAATAAACATTCATAAAAACTTTGTTCAGTTACCTTAACGAACCACGACAATCGATATCATAGGTGAAGCCAGCACTCCAACTAAACTGAAAAGTAGCCCTAACATCAGTGTAAGCGAGCCCTTTTTCCTACACTTTCGTGGTTGATCAGTGACTACTCTGTATTGCGTGTTTCAGATGAACACTACCACAAGTATAGGCGGAAATTCTGCTACCGCTCACGAACAATGCGGGAAGTTCAAGTATTGTGTTCAAACGATTGTTTAATCGAATGACCAGTTCGGCACAGAATAAACTACGTATTAGTACCACTAAACTGAACTTGTGCCACTTGCACGCGCACCCGCTGTTGTAGCCGTTAAGTGAAGAAGCAGCCTCTGACTGGACGTCCGCCTATCAGTCTAAATGAGTACCACGAACAGTGATTATACCTCGCTCATACGCTAACTGACATATCCGTCACCACCGTGAATACAATTATATACTAATGCAGATGGTGATCAGTCTGTTACATAAATAAACTTGCGAACTCAGGGTAAATGCATTAGGTTAATATTATTACATACGTGATTAGCAATGCATTAATTCGGTTCAACGAGAAAATTTAGACGGTCCATAATAACAAACACTGCGACACAGGAACTGCTGGAAATAAAACCAGTAATTCACCTTCTTTTTCAATTTGTGTATTGAACTTTTTCGTGTCGCCTGAGTTTTCAGCTTGCTTCCCAACCTTGGCATCCAAACAGGGGACTTGTGTTTGTTCTTCTGAATTCTTCAGTGTTCCACTTGCAATTTCCTCCCCAATTTGCTCTGGAACAGTCTTAAGAAGTGTAGGCTTGTGCAAGAGTTGTCCCTCGAAGCCATCGAATTGTTTCGGTGATGTTTCCTTGGTTAGTCCAAACGTTCCTGCCTCTTCGATCGGCTCATTTTTGATGTTTTTATCCGTAGGTGGTTTTTTGTTCGCAAGGAATTGCACTGGGCGATCAGCTATATTTGAATGTTGAGGACTCACACAATCCTAAAATTGTGAACACGTGTTAGACTATGGAACAAACAAGTATACAATAGACCAACTCTACAAGTTACCCTTACAACAGACACTCTTCTATTCACGTTGGGATTATCAGCAAAATGCCATCTTTTTAATGTGACCAAGGGACAAAATTCATTGCCTGATAGAGTGAGTGATATGACTAAAAATGTTGTGCGCCGTATAATGAGAGTTAGATTAATTAAAACATTAATAATACGGTGATGTTTGGAAAATTGAGGTTTATTTCTGTCATTTCGGTCGTCGCTGTTATTGACCTTTTGATTTATCTAAATGAATGAAGGTTACTGGTAGGGTGATATGAAGTATTGATATCGTGGTTTCAATGTAGTTATGTGAACTTTCAACGAATCCAGTAAGAAATATCTCAACCAACTGCGACATCTTGGCGAGATAACCTACCCCCGGCCATTTTTGTCTGTGTCATGGGAAATTTATTCCCTACTCCAATTAGTTGAAGATAGAATACGCACCGAAGTTTTGGACAAAGTGACCGTGTATTCAACTCTAATTGACGCGGCCTCAGGGAGAAAGGTATCGGACAAATCAGAGACGTTTTTGGAGGGCATCAAGAAGACCACTAGATTCATGTTACATTCGGAATTAAGAACTTCGAATAGCTCTCGAAATCGCGTTTGAATTGAAACCTCTTGCGTAAGTAGTAAATAGAAGACGCCGGATGGCTGCAGTAAGCAACTGTTGCTCAAGAAACAAGAATCCGTGCTTTTAGATATGCATCGGTATTAAAGCTCGACCTATACTGCTACATTGGCGAGATGGTCGGGCTTGGGTACTGTTTTGATCCGGCGGGCTATGCTGACTAGGACTCCGGTCCAACCAGGTCCAACCTCGTCAGACAGGCCAAATGGGAGTAGCTAGACGAAAAGCAGTTACACTCATAGGACTGTATGTCGCAATACTGACCGCGTAAGGGTGCTTAGGTAGTGAGGCACCATCCCATAGGCATACACCAGAACTATTTTTATAGTTGCGGCACTGCTGTCTTCCCTATAAGGAAGAAGGGGGCGAGAAAATGTACCCTCAAACAAAGCGCTCCGATCGCCCAACGTTTGACATTGATCGCCGGTGTATTATCCAATACGGTCGGAAAGCATCTGATATAACCCCAAAACCCGATTTAGCTTCGAGTACATCCACTGTGCGCAGCAGTGCTCAGAATGACACACCAGGATCTTACTCACAGTGTTCTCGGGCTAAGCAAGCCCCTCATTGCCAAGTGGGTTAGACTCTTGGGTCACTGACTCCGTGCAGGGCCCCCCGAGAAAACGCTGTATCTTGTTATCTCGCAGGTCAGACTTTCGAGTCAGAGAGATTCGGGATGGGTTCCCTCAAGTCAACCGCATTCTGCGGCATAAACGACCGGAATGTATCAGAGGTTACCGTTTTCCCGGCAGTGACATTATTCACTCAACACAATTTCCTCCCGCCACTTCACCCCCAATGTCTTCTAACTTCCATGTACCTTCGGGCGATAATTGTTTCCTGAGGCCAAGACAACGGGTAGACTATGGCGCCTTCAATGTCCGCACTGTCCGACAAGTCGATCAGCAAGCTGCTGTGGCAAGTACTCTTTCAAGTCTGGGTATTGATGTGTGTTGTGTGTCGGAGACGCGAGTCTACGATTCTAGCACGGTTATCCATTTGAGCCAACTGTCGGTCCGAGCGCTTCTCTCTCAGGGTTTCTGGTGACGCCGAAGCTGAATCTCGCGGTCAAGCTGGGTGGGAATCGAATTGAGTTGCAGAGCGGAGCAATGCTTGCTCGATT
>LUCH01004251.1:11768-52449 GCA_013368495.1 Paragonimus heterotremus | reverse complement strand
CCACCAACAGTTGGGTGAAACCACTTGGTGGTCAAGCAGCAACGTGGCCACGAAATGTGACGTCCCTGACTGGCCCATTGAGCAGAGTGGGCAGGTGTCGCCTTCCTGGATGGGGTCCTCGTGGTCACTCAAACCACTAGTTAGAGACGTTATCCGAGATGGCGGTGTGTCGGAGTCAGTGGCGTATCTGTATTCATACCATTTCTAGTTCTTCCGCTTAGTCTTCTTTTATTAGTTTTCAAACATCTTAGTAGCATTTTCTTCTGGGATATTCCACGTCACTGTTGAGGTGAGCGGCGGCCCGACCCACAGTACCTTTTGGTCAGGCTGGTGGCTGCTATAATGATAATGATGATGATGAAAGGAAATGGACTTATTTTCTTTAACTTCTGTGTCAATTCAATCAGCATCACAATGATGACATCCTGCAAACTGACAGTCAAGTTGCTGGTGGTAATGAGGCGGTATTTGTGCTTCAGTGGTTCACTTCGTCAATTTCATTTACATCATAGACAACTCATCTAAAAAACGACAGTTTATATACCAATGGCATGGATTAGCCTCCATATCTCTAGTGTTTCCTGCAGGTGACCTGATGGATCGCAGTCTGAGAGCTAATTACGACCTGTTATCACGACCTGCTATCTTACCGGCGGGGCTTTCATCTATTCTTGCCTGTTCGTCGATTGGCCGTGACATGCTTCACGCTAGTCAGCAAGGGATTCTGTGAAGTGTACATGGTATAGAAAACGGAAACCGAGAATTTCAACCCAGGACTTTGTCTAGGTCTGAGTGAATAAATTGGCAGACTCGCTGCCAAACACCCGTCTTCTAATTGTTCAGCTGCTTGCTCGCAGAAGGTTTTCTACGCGTGGCAATGGAAGCGAGCGTGGATGGTTGAAGATTTCTGTTAGATTTATACAGTCAACTCTTAGTGGCTATGTTTTGCAGCCGTAAATTGGCATTGTTCCAACTGTGGTCTTGAAAAGGTGATTGTTAGGTTCGAGTGAACTACATTCTGACACCAAAGGTGTCTGAAGTTATAAAACGATGTGTTGGCTTCAGAAATTCGGTCTCCGACTGCACGTCCCTTACTCCTTCATCTAGGATACGGCTTCATAGCCCCCCGTCGTCATTTTCATTTTTGCTCTGTGCCTGTGGGTGCTGTGGCTGGAGGTGCCGTTGGCTCTGGCAATAAGCCACGAATCAGCATATGTGCGTAGAATAACAGAAGGAAGAGAAAAGGGGAAAACAGAATACAGTGGGGCTTCACAAAAAAGTAAATCTCGTATTTGGCACGAGGCGACCACATGAAATGATCAACGTGCCAACAACCTTGCGGACATCAGCTCGCCATTGACTGCGACACACTGTCATGTCAGAGTTTTTTGAGAGTAGCGGTGTGGCCAATCGAGCACTCCCCAACAGAGTGGGCGTTGTCTACCAACTTTGCTCAACGGGATGATCAAGACTTTCTAGCCTGTAATCACGTCATCATCTGACCGTACTACGGTTTCTTCCAACCGTCGACATTGACACCGAAGAAAACGCTGTCCGTTCATGAGGCAACCGAAGAAGACTGCATTCTCAGTACCTCAGTTACCAGTTGCACATTTTCCAAACACACTGGCAGACTAGCTACCCAAGCTTATCACGAATCCTTAGAACTTCATCTTCTATTCTAAGCTTATCGTTATTATCACAATGCCCTGCAATTGGTAATTACAAGATGCATCCCGAAAAAATGCACATAACGGGTGGTATTATTTAACAGAATTTATCTCACAGTTGTCAAATAACAGCATCTCGCCAGCATTGCACGGGTCGGTCATTTCGTCATCAGGCATGATCTTGACGCCTGAATCCCTGTGCTGTGCTGCGCGCCTATTTTTACACCTCGTATGTTTGTGTTTGTTCGTCAATTTATCATCTGATGGATCTCTTTCAAGATCAACGGCAACCTGAGCCGTAGTCTTTACCGGCGTGGCTCAAAGCTGAAATGTATGTGTATATCAAAGTCTGCTGTATTGACTTGATAGTCAGCTCTATACGTTGTGTTCATTTGGAGGGAGGGGGATACGGTGATGTCCTTTAGAGAATTGACAGACTGCAACACAGGTTCATAGATTGTTACAGAAGAGGGGAAATCTTCGTTTGTCATGTCTCGTCTGTTTTCATCGGAGAAAATTCGTTTTGGAAGGTTTATGGATGTAAAGAACAAGTGAGCAGAGGTAAATAAAGGGATACCCTAATGAAGATGTTGGCATACAATCATATCAGCAACAAATGGTGAAACACACAAAGTGCATTCTGTCGTGTTTCGTTCTTTCCGTAACTTAGAAACCACCACGTTACAGGACAGATGGATACTCTGAATGCAATAACTAAAGGTGATACATCCATGTTTGTCATATAACGCGTTGTCACCCTTTTTGAAGATGGGAAGAACTGCTGGTATGCATCAGTCACGAGACACTTCTTCAGCCGACCACGCGGAACGAAAGTGTGTGAACAGTTCAAACAACATTCTTCCACTACGATCTTTGGAAGAAAAGAGTCGAAAGCAACAGCGTTACTATACTTCAATAATTCAAGCTCCAAACCTATCTTGGCTTCGGACGGAAGATCGTCGGGAACGTCATAGTTAGACACAATTCCTCTGTCGTCTACAAATGAGTGAGCTAGCTCAATCCAGTTGGCGGTTTACAAAAATATATTCCATAGTGCCGTTGCGATGAGCAATGGCTAGAATCATAGCAACCTCCGGTCAAGCTCAAGGCCGACGTGAGTGAATAAACAAAGTGTTTATATCACCAATCAAGTCGCCGCGAAAAGCCATAAATGTCTGAACCATTTCTTTCCCGTCGTCGCACTAGCACCTTGTCGACCGTCAGTATGATCGCGATTTAGAGAAAAAGAACTCAAATATTCCTTCATAAAAGTGTCTCTCCCAATTTTTTAGCTAGTTCGATCAAGTAATCGTTACAGTCTTTATGTGGACTCCCGTAGGTTTATGTTTCAGTTCACATTGGTCACTGACACATTCAGAATCAGGAGGGATTAATCAACATTCATGCACAGACCTCGTTGGATGTGCAGAGACCCATTCCTGCCATATCTATAACACACCCTTGAAGCAACTCTCTGTGCAACGGATTCATTCAGCTGTTCACATTTTCGCCCAGTGCCTGTTTAAGTCATTGTACTGTTGTGGTCTGGACAATTAGCGCTGCCCACTATCTTACCGTTAAGTCTCCAGTTAATCATTTTATGATTGCCAGCAGATGATCTCCGAGTAACAGATACGATGAATCGGGCATCAACAAGTGGTCGCAGTCAGGGTGGTTACTGTACAGTGAACGACAGTTTTTAACGAGGGGGTAACACTAGTGGCCGACAATAACATGGTCAGTTTGTGTTCACGATCGGGTTAAATAGGGTTGTCCCATGCCACGTATTGCCAACTTTTAGGCCACACTGTGGACGCTAACGTCTCATTAGGAGTATGCGCCTTCTAGCAACCGTGGAGACCTCTGTAAGTAACGCTATTGCTTGACAGTTTGCTGAGCGATCTCTGCATCCACTTTTGAAGATAGGTGTGATTGTGAAGTGTTTGTTAGCTTTCAGTAGACGTCTAATTTGTGAGGAGAGATTTAAACGTATTGCACGCTGTGTCTACTAATTGGATGGCGCACCTTTTCTAGACTACAGGGGACTGAACAGACTGATTTGTATTAGCAGGTTCTTAAATTTGCTTCTGATTTGTGTCGCTGAAACTTGAAGTAATTCAGTTAAATTGCACCCGGTGTGCTCAAAAAGCACTTTTGCTATACAATTGTGCACGCCTATGTACTGCTTATCTTGAGTGTTGACCGTCTCTGCATCTGTACTGGTAGGTTCTCCAGAGGCTTGAATTTGTAAGACGCTACCTCTACTCCTTGTGTTCATTACGACTTCACTGTAAAAAAAAAGCTCTAGGTTCAATTTCAGCCTTTGCGCAAGACCACCTTGGTATCAAAACCGTTCCTCTCTGATAACAGTCGTAATACCGTTGTGCCACATGACACATTCAACAAACGCGTTCAGTTTGTTCTAATTAGTATCTGTTCTAGGCTGGACGTTTCAATATAATGTAAGTGTTATGTAATGTTTAGTTCTATTTCTTCGCCCCCTTAGCTTTCTACTAGGTCAAGAACACTACTTGAACGTGGTAGTTAGCGACCTTGAGAGATTATCTCAACAGTGAGTTGCCCATATTGTTCTAGGCTGAGTATGGCGGCAGAACTAGGCCATGCGGCCTTGTTGAACTAATCCCTGCAGAATTTGCCCCTTGACGGTGTAGATGGCTGAATTTAATTATTCCGTGATCGTTATGACCAAGTGGAACTGGAATTTTTCGGTTTCCTATCATGTTAACTTCTCTGGTAAGAATACAGTCAAATCAAAACGATGCATGGCTCACCCGCCACTTAGTATGATCCTGAACACGCTGAACTAGTCCAGCCTCCATCATTGCCTCGAAACATTCCTTGGACTAAGGAAGACGTTACAGTATTAACTAATCGGTTTGTGAAGCCTAGCTTCGGATGATTAACATCTACTATTAAAGTCTGATTGTAACTTAAAGGTGGTGTTATATACAGTGCGTAATTAATACTGGATGTCCATTTGCCAACCACAGGTGTGTTAATGTTGTGTCCGTCGTCTTCATATCACTCATCGATCAACTGTTATGTCGGTTCGTCAACTCCAGAGAAGCACATTTCCGTATAAACTTCACAGGACTTGTATCCCGTCGCAGGCGCATTGAATGCGTTTTTAAATGGAGCATCGGCATTCCTATAGACGACAGTCTCGAGTGTTTAGGGCGTGTAAGGTAGTTTATTGACATCACCATTATTTAGTGCAAACCACTATGTCAGTGGTTATTTCCCCGTTCAACTGAGTTAAGTTCATTTGCCACTTTCTAGGTGATCATCCACACTAATCGACGTGTCGGTGTCGAATCAGTTGCCTGTCTGTATTCGGACAATTGCCATCTCCTTATCATATATATATATATATATATATATATATATATATATATATATAGTGTACATCTTTTCCCCCCTCAACTTTGTTGATGCATTTTATTTGTTAGTGTCTCAATTAAAACTGAAATGCTTTTCTATCCCTTTAGACGATGCACTAGTATCTACTTCCACAGTAAACCTCTTGCTCTATTTTTTCAATATATTTCTTCCCAGCCTAAATCTCACCATTGGAGTTTCTGTGTTTTTTTTTGTGTCCGGGAGACAAAGGTATGACCTTCTCACTAGCGTGCCATCTGGCTAATCAGCATTCGTCAGCCAGACTACAAAGGCCTCCATTCTCACGTTGTCTAGTCCTAATCATTCGGGTTTACATAGAATGCGGTGCGTGCACCGTGTGCTTGTGCTGTACAGGCAACTGAAAACAGATCTTGGGAAGATTTATCCTTGACCCAGGCCGTCTGGAAGAATATGATCCGCACTAGTGTCTGAAGGTTCAATGAGTGACACCTACGTGATCGTGAATTTGGCCGCGCGGCAAGTAAAGTAACTATAGGTGCCGCAGGTCATAATGACTTGACTGAACGGCGTTGTGATGAATGTGGCCGCGAATGCGCTGGTCTTCTCGGTCTAGTAGGTCATCAACGTACTCGTTGCACACCGTCATCAGAGACGATAAGTACGTTAGGCGCAAATAAGTTGTGTCAGTTATGTATGCTTTTCGTCCGTATCAACGAGCGACCGCCGTCTTTTGGCAACTCATCTGCTCTCCTTTTCAAAAAGCTGGATCATAGTAGTCCTCCGCCTTTTCTTTTCTACAGTTGGGGAATTACATGACGAACGTTCCGCTCGTTTTTCAACCCACATCATATCCAGAGTGTAATACTATATACTCTTTTATGGATCTACCTTCTGTTTATTTTCAGTGGCTTTCTTCTCAGCTTAGGTCTTACTATTTTTGTTTCCGACAGGTATAACTCTCACTTTTATGCTAGCCTACCGCTTAGTTAACCATCTTTGGCTGGTTGAACCACAGATGCATCCATTCCCACACCTGCTGTTATTATTCCTTCGGATTTACACTGAATACGTGATGTGTGAGTGGAACCATAAATGGTGCAGCGTGGTTCGCTTATGTGTTTTGTGCAGGCGTCCTTTGGCTTCGGTCATCGTGACAGGCTAATCCGAAACGTGTGTTACTAACCATATATTCACGTGCGTATCCGCGTGTGGAGGCTGAAACTAACTTCTAAAGATATAAGTTTCACCCCCTATACCCTTCATCGTGCCATCGGTCGCACAAATGATTTCCTATCCGGGTAAGCAGGTACAATTGAGAGCCACTTGGTGATTTCGTTTTAAGTATCTCTGGTCCAAGTCTGGATGGGTTTATTTGATTCACACTTTTTGAATTAGATTTGACGATTACCCTCTTTCAGAGCGGTTGACTCCAACTATGTGCTCATTGTTCGTACTGTTTATCTGCACTTTGACAGGTATGCGTATACGACTCTCAACAAGTTCGGTGCTTTTCTCATATACTCCTTGTCTGTCCTAACTGTGATAATATTTGTCTTGAATACACAGTTAGCCGCCGAAAAAGTACCTCACTTTTCAGACCTCAGTATGAACGTGTTATTAACCGAGATGCGATGCATCAAAACAAATAACGCATTAACCTCGATTCAGCCATCGTTGGTTTTCTTATCTTATGAAGTTCTGCTTCTGAAAGTGGTCCTTGTTAATTGTTTTGTTCGATGAAATCGGCCTTATATTTCCATGAGTTCTAACATGATTACTCCCAGTTGTGCATTTGGGACAATATCGTTGAATATTTTTTTGTCTACGTCTATGTTGCATTGAGTTATAGGTTTCTGTTTCGCTTCTTTCTATACCAGTGCATACTTTTAAAAACTTGGTGGCATTGGTTCCGTTTGCATTTCAATGTTGTAGTCCCGAAAGTCTCATCTACGGCTGCATGAGAACGCACAAGGCGATATCTACTTGACCGGTGTTTCCACTCGCTTGGTATCTAGCTTGGATGATGTAAGTTTGATGTGTCTCACAGTCTGCTGTTTGGATGACTGTCATGTTTCCTTGGAGCTTATTGGTACTGGTATATCTGTCTGAGGTTGTTGTTTCTTGTTTATTGGTAGTGATTAATTGTCGTGGAAGTAGTTCACGAGTTATTTTTGTGACTACCGAGCCAGAGCCCTCTGTGCCCTTCTCACTGGTGTCCAAATTAGGACAAGTTGACGGTGTTTAACCCATGTGTGTCTCAGTGTCATTTAGCATTAAGTTAGTTTCCGGGTGATCACTTAAGACCACACTCATGTTTCTTATTAGTCATCAGCTGTTCGGGCTCCTAGACACGTGTGTCAATGTGTGTGTGTGTGTGTGTGTGTCGTTCAGCACAATTCATTCCTGCTGTACCATATAACATTCTAGTCGAGTACCCTACAACTCAGTGTATGATAGGTTTGGTCTTTTTGTGCATCTGCATTCCACACCTGCTTTAACTGTCCACTTAAAAGCAGTTAAGTTGAACTACCTGAGATGCTTTTACTCAACGATTCAGTGCAAATTTGGCCGGGACATTTCAGCTCGTTGTGTTCCAGCCTTTGTAACATGAACCGCTAAGAGTTGCAGCTAGTCGTACCATTATTCGCACATACTTTCACTAGCAGGGACGAGTCGAGTTGCTGTCATTCGGCAGTGTTGCGTTCCTCAACTATTCCGATTATTTTAGATTTTTGTAGAATAACGTCTTTCTCTCTCCCACACTTAGACTTTAAAATGTTTGCGCGACGGATCCCTTGTTCGAAGCACTGCCAGTACAAATATGAATGCCCAGTCTTCTCGGTCGCATGCTATCTTCACTCTTCATATACGGCAACAACGTTTGGTCAAATACGATGAGGTACTGTGGGTAATTTGTTTACCCGTCGATGCACGTCGTTTTCATGTGAATGTACTGTGTTTATGTCCGCACGCGATCCGTTTTATCATTCTCCGAAAAATCTTCGAACTGTCACTCGTTCATGTGTAGGTTGTATTGCATAATGTCTGCTCCTTAAGCCGTTCGGCTCTCAGATGTTTTTTGTTACTTGTTTTCTTCCGATCGTTTTCACTCACTTTGCGCGCGGATTATTTCGATGTCCGTGAATTCTTTTTAAACCGTTTACTACCTATACTCTTAGGGTTTGTTTAACGTAGATAAATCGTCTGTGTGCTGCAAGCTCCTTTTGAACTAATCCATAGTTACCAATATGATATCCACTAGAACAGTTTTGTGTTTATTGCTACAATTTGTCCGTTTCCTTCTAAACATGAGGGTAATGGAACCCAGTTTGGACTACTTTCCTCCGATGGCATGTTCTGTCTAACTGAATGCGTGTATAAAATATCATCAATGAACTTCTAATTCACCGTTCACCCGAATACGCGTTACTCATAATATTTCTGCGTACATGCGATGATAGTTGCACTCATCTTTTACATTTCAGGATACTGCCTCTTCCAAACCGGATGATCATCCGCACACTGAACAGGATCCGGATTCGACGGTGATTGACCCGGTTCCGGAGTTCGAGACGCTGACGGCCAAGTTTCATTTTGTCGATTTGGCCGGAAGCGAACGATTAAAACGTACAGGAGCCACTGGTGATCGCGCGAAGGAAGGTATTTCTATCAACCGCGGTTTAGTAAGTTCAGTAGTTAACCGCTGTATCGTACTTTCTTCATTGAAGAGCCTATCTGTGCACTCATCTACTTACTGGCTACATTGCCATCTCTAGGCCTAAGTATGCGATATTCGCATTTGAGAATGCTTTGTTCTCACTGGATGCTTAGGCCAAGGTATTTACTACACACTACTCTCTTATCTTCTTAGAATGGCCTATTCTGACTGTCTAATGTTCATGATCGCTGTGCCTCCAGTTCACGTTCGCTTAACAAGATTAACCTTCGAAATGTTAGTTAAAATGTTAATGTAAGCGACCTGGTTCAGACACTGTTGTTCAGCATGAGACATCAAACTGTACTTCTACAATACTTTTTGTGTTGTCGATCATTGTCTGCCGAGATTAGTTGTCTTATTCAGAAACTTTGTTTTTGACGGCTATTTTGCACTCTGAAAATCTGACAAGTTAGTTGTCATATCTAGCTACACCACGATTGCTACCTTATGGTTTTAGCATCCTAGTGGAATGTAATACACTACATCAAAGTCATCTACGGACGTTCTTCCCAGTTCTTTCATTTATTTGTTTGCTTCTTTCCAATTCCCGTATAGCTTGCACTAGGTAATGTTATTTCCGCCTTGGGCGATAAAGCCAAACGAGGCTGTCACGTACCATACAGGGACTCCAAACTGACACGTTTGTTGCAAGATTCTCTGGGTGGCAATTCACGTACCATCATGATCGCTTGTATTAGTCCTTCGGATTGTGATTTTGTGGAGACACTGAACACCTTGAAGTATGCTAATCGAGCCCGCAACATCCGAAACCGCGTTGTTATGAACCAGGATAAAACGAGCAAGCAGCTGGCTATGCTTCGTGCCCAACTGGCTGCTCTTCAAGAAGAAGTCGACGAATACCGCCAGGTAACTCATATTGTTTTTCTGTTCAGTGCCAAAATGAACGAGAAGTCGTGTGTTCCGAGTTTTCCTAAATTTCCTGCCGCACAGCCTTATGGGACCTACAATCAGATAGACATTTCGCTGTCGGCAAAGTAGGGGTTTCATTTTTCAGTCCACACTATTAGGTGCTTATTGCCATCCGATATACTGGGACACGTGAGCTAGGTACTGCTAGCCTACCCTACTCTTGACATGAACTGTCATAGTAGCCAGGACTTAAACGCGTTACCTACAGTCATTTCCAATTAAAAGCTCAAAATGGTGTATGACGTAACGGCATCCCAATGGTAATGGTATATATATATATATATATATATATAATTTAACCGTATCTTATTCATATTCATTCACATTCCGTCCATCCGTTTGCCGTCACGCGACGGACAGGATCATATGTAGGTTAAATACTGTCATGCTGTCCAAACGTAAACAGTACTGGTTAAGGCACTTGAGGCTCAGATCGTCAACCTTCTAGGTTGTATTCGACACCCTTATCTCTGAGCTTTTTCGAATGCAATATTTTTGGTTTTACCCCACTACGATACTAATTATAAAGCAGTGATTGCTGTTCTAAATCTTTTTTTATGCATACTACGTTCACTTGCTTTTTGCGAGACCTTTCGGAACCTTTTTGTCGGTTAGCTTCGAACAGTTAAAAAGCTTATCCTTTTGATATTTCTCTATTGTCGTTTGGTTGCTTACGTTCACGGACTACCGATCGCACTGTGATTCATTCTCGAAATATCACTTTTTAAATGTGAGATCGCTTTGTATATTTCAGGCGTCTACGGTAATATATTTCGGCATTCTGTTCCCTGTTTATGGTTGTTGGTTCTTTTTCATTTAATCTCTGAACGTTTGCATCATTTGATTACTCCAATTATTGTTAATCTGCATAAAGGGCAAGCGAATTGCGACTGCTGTTGGCACCGATGGAGTCAGTGATCTATCTAAAGAGATCGCGTTCTGGCGGGCAGAAAATGATAAACTTCATCTCCGTGTCAAAGCGTTAACCGTGACAGTTGATACACTAAAGGTAAGTCTCTTTCCATTGTGTCACCGTATTTGGACTAATTCGTATTGCTTCGCTTTCTGACCCACTCCTATATTATAATTATGTTAATACCACCTGTCTCTCCTGGCACTCGTTGTTCGCGCATGCCATCACACTTTTTCCTAGGCACGAAACGCTCATTTAGTGGCCGATCAGGAAGCCAGTTCTTGGGCTGCCTCCAAAGCGAAATTGCTTGTTGCGGCACACGGAGATACATCAACGGATGCTAACGTCAACGACACTCGCTCAAGCGCATCAGCGATGAGCGTGATCGTCGAAGAAATGGACAGTTTTCGTGAACTGGTCGAAAAGTATACCATGGAGAACGAAGAACTACGGTGAGTTTCGTTCCCCTGAGCGTGTACATGTTTATCCGCTTAATTCTTGTTGAGGGTTTTTCAGCATCGACGATATTGCATTAGTGGTCGTTGCCGTTGCTTGACTGCCACGAGAACAGAGTGTAGCCTAAGGATGTGTTTAGTGTCGTAGTGTCTACGACTCACGGTCGAGATGCGTGTGTGAGTATGACGACTTGTGGTCTGGTGACATTCACTTTCATGTTAATTGATAATGCACTCAAAACCAACCGCTACATCCACGCCGCTGAGCGCTGTTGACGGCCATCTCCATTCAAAAAATGGTTTCAGCCTGATATATTGAGGTCCCATTTCGTTAATCCCGTTGATTTGTTAAAATCCTTCAGAAATGCTTATCATCTCGACAGTTCTCCAAACTGCCACTGTATTCTGGCGTGCCCCTTCATGATTCTCTTGTGGTCCGTGGTGAGTGTATTTGATTATTCTTCCAATCGGTTTCCCTTGAATTTGCTTTGCAGTGACCCTGACGATCTACGTTGTGGATTATTTGACCTCAGCGGAACCTGTTAAATAACGTTGTCACTTATTTCAGCCCATTCGTTCAGTCGCGTGCTATATCGCTATGATCACATGTGGCTGATCCTCAGCAATACATATTGAGGCACAAAAAGCAATGCGTGTAATGGTGTTCAACACTGAATGTTTGCCCGTTGAATTTGATCAGCCTACGTAACAAAGGCAATGTGGCGTATGCCACCAGGGTTACTAGGCTCTATGGTTCGAATTATTTGTTTTGTCCATTAGTTGGTTGAGGACGTCCGATACAAGTTGCTAGTTTGTTCACTGTAAAACTTGAGTACTTGAATGGGTTAATTACCATTCTGTTTATACACGGTTATGCTGAAACCAATCGTCAGGGTTGCGTATCAGAACGGAGTATTTTCCAACCACTCATCTATATTGCCTAGATTCTGTTGATCTCTTTCAGAACCAAACTGGCTGAAGCCGAAGCCCTTGCCGAGTTCGGTCAGAGACCGTTCACTTTTGCTTCACCTTTCCATCCTTCGCATCTTGCTGACGGCTCTTCTAATCGTGTCGCTCTGACTAACAATGAGTTTCCTGACTTAGACACAAGTATTGTCGCCGCTGCGGAGGCTGGGTTGTCTGCAGCCAGCTTTTATCTGGATGAAGAGGATGCGGATCCAACCTCACTTACCTCTGCGCCACAGCCTCATCACCACAGACGACATCATCGCCGACACAAAAAACATCAGAAAAACAAGGACCATCTGAGCGAAATACAGGATAATCCTGAAAACATTGATCGCAAACCTTTGAATGATGTTACTCCAAATGGTTTGTCTGCGGAAGCCTGGGCGTCTAGTGTTGAGGAACACAAAAGACAACGTCTTTTGGAACCTAATCGTACGTGTTTGCCATTGTTTTTCTTATTGAGTTTAGTTAATTGCTCTTAACAATTTACACGTGCCATCTTGTGTGTATGGACTTTTGTTATGTCAGTCACACGGTTTCAGCTGGGATTTCCGGTTACCGAGACTGCTCTTGTATATGTTTGGACGATTTCACAGTCTCCAACCCTCACACTTGACCTTGTGTCACGTAACAGCGGATGCAATCGTCATAATGATTTCTAGGTTACGGTTGGTCGTTGCAATGGTCCACGAAGCAGCTGAGTATTACACAAATACAGATATATGGAAACTAACAAGAGATTAGAAAGAGCAAGAGGAAGAGACCAGAACACACTGAAGCTTCAGGAAAAAGAAAATGAACAGGCTCGCTATGGACTGCGACAAATTGCCATGTCAGATAGTATTTCCAACCAAAGGTGTTTACTGTCTCAAATCCCCCAACGATCAAGGCTTTCTAGTCCGTGCCCATGTCATCACCTGACAATCTTAGGCTTTCTTCTAACCATTGGTAGCACCCATGAAAACTGCGTGATACAGCGTACGCAGTACGTGACCTAACCAGCGAGGTTGATGCATCTTCATTACTTCAGTTATCCGTCACGAACTTGCACGTTTCCCAAATGTGCACTAACAGATTCTCGCGTTGCTTCCACAGTCTATCTGATGTGAACTAAATGGTGGAGGCAACGGTACTGGAATACCGAGAGTCTAGGTGCACCTCCTGCACGAATGGGCCAAGAGAGGAAAACTGAGCGCATACACCCATTGTAAACCCTACTTTTAACCGACAATTCGATGTTTTTGAGACGCCACCATTGACAAGAGTTGGCGAATGCACGAAGTACATTCACTGCCTTTTGTAATACTTTATCAACAATATTACAATCTCATGGGAGTGATACTACTCAGGTAGGGGAAATGAACAGTCTCGGACGGTGTGTCTGCAATAATAAAAATAGGATTGGCACCAACTTAATCGTCTAAAAATACTATGACGTTGTAAAGTGCGTACTGTGTGGACTAGCCATATCGTCTAGTTGATTCAATGTGGTCTGACTATCCTTTTCAGGACAACCAAATCAAGCAATGTCGTCCGCGTATTCTATCTTGTGTGAACCTCATCAGCGCGGTCTTACTTACAGTGTGTTCTCTGCTCTATCCAACTAATCAATCTCATATCCGATAAGACTTCTCATCACAGTTATGCACTCTCATTCCTTTTTTCTGTCATTCGTGATTTTGTGTTGGACATTAATTAAATGTTAGCTTTTTATTAACGTGAGTTACTCTCTATTTCACTTAGACGATGAGGTTATTTGGTCCCACCTACTAATCGTAATCAGTCACGTTTTGCTATGTGGATAGTGGCATTCTGACGTGTATGTTTGATTCTCATTTTGGTATTACATTCGCAAAGCATGCTTTTTTTTATCTCCATGGTTGTTATCAATCCTCTTTACAAACTATGTGCGTGCGGATGTAGTTTCTCAATGTTGTTGTTCGCGACTCTTCATCTCCCAGCTGTACTTTCTAAGTAACTGATACTTTATGCCATTCTAATGTTAATCCCAACTTAATACATAATGGCTGAGGCTAAAATTTGCTGATCGTGACAATGGTTTCCGTCAGTCGCACTGCATTGGCTTGTTCCTATTCACTGTTGACCCGTTCATCCGTTTTCTGGAATTCATAGCTTTTCTTTGGGTCACACGTAATCAACCTATTTTCGTGACTTCTCTCAAGTTTACGTATCTGGGTTAAAGTAATTAATTTATCATTTGTAACAGTGAGGCGCTTTTTTTTTTACTGAACTTTGTATCATTCACTTCTAATTTTTGTTCAGGTTATGAGAAAGAAAAGGTTAATGATGATGAAACCGCCGATTTGACTAGTCGGACTTACTCAGAGCTCGACGAAGATGCGGCGAACAGCATCAGCATGGCGGAAGATGGAGTTGAGGATGACCCGTACAACAATCTTACAATCGAGGTAACGTCACCTTTTTTTCACAGTGTGTCTGTGTTTGAACTCACCTTTATGGAGGTTGGTATCAAGTGGTGATGCGTAACTGTCGTCATCGGTTTTTCTCATGTCCCCACAAAGCTTTTAAGCGCCAAGATTATTTTTGATTCCACTGTTGACAAAACGTGGTGATTGTGGTGCACATGAGTGAGACTACATCTTTAGTTCAGATGTCATCCCTTGCCACTTTCGGCTTGCTGTACATTGTGAACACTCGTTCGACTTCAATAAAACCTTCCGTTTTCATTCTCTCAATATGTCTTAGCTACATAGATGTAAGACAAATTGCAGTTGTTAACTTTCTTCGAACTGTCGTCTAGTTCCTCGGTGGTGTTATTATCGTGTCTGGTTTATTGTTGTACGTGGTTAGGATGCATATTTCGCAACCCATAATTATCCAATCCGAAAACAGCAGTTCATTTCCTGACACACTATGCTCCACCTACTCGTGTTTCGCTTGATTCTGTCCGGTACTAAGTTATGTTAGGTAATTTCTTTTAGGCTTTAGTATCCTGAAGCATTCCTCTCTGTCGAATGTCGCTGAGACCCAAATGTGGTACCTCCACCGTATCTATTGTTAGGTTAATGCCCCAACCGTCTATATAGTTGCTTCATGAGAACGCCGACTGACGTTTACATCTCGGTCGGGACAAGGACGTACATTGTCAGCGAGCTCCAACAAGAGAACAACCTTTCTGACCGGGAAGGCCACAAGCAGATGTGAATACCGCTCTGTTTTTGTCCAAAAATGTATGTTGCCGTACCGCTTAGTGAGTCATTATTGGGCCGAATGTTGTCAAATCGAGAAAGTGGCGCTCGATGCCGCCTTGGTTCCAACTTATGACCTTGTGACAGGTAGCCTGCATCGTTATAGTTGACTTCTGTATTTGTCACGTTAATCAGTAGGGACAAATGTCTAAATACTTCATTCCCATCTTTCTGATTTTGTTGGGTTTTTGGCATATTTGTGTTCATTGTGTAGGTGTCGTTACTAACACTATCTGAGTGTTATTCACTGGTCCACGTATTAATATTACTATTTAAAGCTGCCCATCTGTAGACACTTTCTGTTTTGAAAATACTGAGAATATCTACGCTGACGATCAATCCCAGTTGCGGACACAAAAGGGTGCTGGTTACTATACGTTCCGGCTTGTGTAACACTTGAATTCTAGCGCCGCAGATCGTAATATTTCACTGGGTGGTTGAGTATGGTTAAGTGTCAGTCGGTATTTTGGTAGTCATTTATTTCACCTCATCTAGGCATGTTTAATATTCTGTCCTATCTTGTTATGACGTGGAAATCAGCTTCACTCACGGGTGCTTTATAATCGCTTAAACTGAACTGTGCACACCCGTATGTTGGCCGACTCTATCATCTCAGGGTTGACCGCGCAATTCCTTAGGATTTGTCTTACCACTTCTAGATTTGCTCTGAGTAAAAAGCAGACTGTTCGAAAACTTCAGTTTTAACCTGTGCTTTCGCCTCTGCCCTGTGTTCATCAGGCTTCAGACTGCAATGTAAATATAAGGCATTCACTGTTAGGTCATTACTACTGCCGATCAGTGATTGTCATCTATTTGACGCTTACTTCTCAGTGTTAACCTATTTGTTATGGTTTTTAACGTAGGCCTGTTCCTTTGTTGTACGGGTTGTGTAACTCCGGATATTGCCACGCCCAAAAACTCCATCCTATTGGCAAATTGGTTCAGTCTGTTTTCTCTAGTTATGTGCCAGAGGAGTACCCGTATTACACTACCCCGTTCTTCAAATCAACTAATTTCTTAACCAATTTTTTAAACTGATCATAGTTTCTCATCTGCTCCTTTTTCTATCAACCGTCGACAGATCTGTTTAATCAATGGGTTTTAATTACCTTGAGTTTGTTCTGATCTAACTAGACTGTTCACGAAGAAGCTGGCCGTTTTTCGCATGAGTCCTTGGACATGTACCGTGTTTGACTTGACAAGTTTCAAGGTGCTTCGGTCGTTACCTGTTAATTTACGGTTTAGCGTTGCGAATTGAATAATTATATTGCAAGCCTACGTTTTGTCATAAAGTCCCACTTATTATGTCTTTTCCCTCCAGAATGAAGAAAGTGAAGCTCTGAATGTAACCTTACTAGCAAACCACACCGAGGCTAATGCATATACTCCTTCAATCAGAGCTAAACGCCCACCCGGATCAGCTAATGACACCCTCTCGGACGCGTCAGATGTCGGGTCCGCGGGTTCCTCGGAATCTGACAGTAAGTTTGCGTTTCGTGTATGTGCGTTCGTCTTCCATCAAAAACCTTTCAATCATACCTACTTTTAATTGATAATCTTGCGTTCGGAAAGGGCCACATTGGCTAACGTACCTATTAGTTCCACACATTTGTTAACCTTAACGTCTCTGCTCTTTTCCTCTTCACAGCTTCCGAAAGTGATGGAGACAACAAAGATGGGAATCAGCCTGCTAGGAACGAGAACGAGGCAAAACTACATCGTAGTCTGGCTCATATATCGTCGCAGATTGATTCCAAACAACGTTTAGTGGCCGAATTGCAATCAAAAGCAGCACAACTGGATCAACTCAGGCGACACTACGAACGACAGTTGAACAATCTACAAGCGCGTATCCGAGATACAGAGCGTGAGCGAGACACCGTAATGGCTAATATTGGTCAGTTAGAGCACACGGGAGAGGAACGTCTACGTCGAACGAGAGAAGAGTTTGAAAAACGATTGGCTTCCTTACAAGTAAGCATTTTGGTTTGTTTTCGAGTTTCTTGAAATTTCGAAACAATTATACTCGAGCCATTCTGTGTGAATTGTTTTCATAATCATCACAGACGGCAATATATCAGTAGTTTACACGGATACTTAGCTACTTAACTGAATTGTTTTACGACTTGTCAATTATTTTCTCTATCCTCCTTTCTGTGTGAAACGCTCTCCTCAATTTGATTGTTACGGCTAAGATGCGAACGTGTAACTGGTAGCTCGTGAGTCAAATGTTTATCGCAACAGGTTGTGATATTCATCACGGTTTGTCCTCTGTATGTAGAGTAACCAGTAGGGGCTAAACGAAGGAATCAGTGCACTAATAGTGTAATCGCTTCTTATTGCTCACATTCAAACGGACGCCCTATTTTGCAGCCGGTTTTATGCCTGCCTAGACCCATGGTGTAGGTATGTCAACTGGCAATCCTTCGCGTTATTAACCGAGGCCCTTATCAACTAGACGCCAGCTATTCTATGAACATGGCTTGTGATCGTATGTTTACACTCTCTTAATTCTGTTGTTAGTTCTATTCATATCAGCTAGCCAGTTTATGCTTACTACCACCACAAATGTTCGAATTTTAACAGTAGGAATCTCACCGCATATTTTTCATCTGCTCTTTGGCCCAGTCATCGACAGCGGGCTACGCTGTCTTATTACACGCCTCGGCATCATTATAAAGTCTGCCGTTTACTCATCATTTCTCCATCTTGTTCCTTGGTTGGCAGTCTTCCCATTTTTATCTTCCAACCATGTGAAGCCTAAGCTCCATTGCAGTTTACGACAAAAGTACTTTTCAATATGACAGTGTGCCAAAACACAATGCCACACACATACAGTGGAAACCCCCGTCATCGATATTCGTCTCATTACTGGTGCGCTAATCAGTGCTCTAACGTGACATTACACCACCGACTCACAATGTGTCTACTTTTCACTTGTCTGAAGATTGTCCAGCCCAGACGATTGATATCGACCGGCGCTCGTATGAACCGTTTTTTTGTTACCACAGCCTATGTTGCCACTAAATGTAGTTTAGACACAGACATGATACGCATGTCGCATTTATCTATATCGCCATACGTTTTAGTGGAACACCATTCCAACGTAAAATATTTTACCGTAGTTAATTTAGCTGAACGGCGGGTTGTCAGTATCTATCAAAAAGTACGGGCTTCTGGAGGTCATTGTAATTCAGTCCACAAACTACGCCGATGGCATTAGAAGCAGCTTAAAAAGGGTCACGAGGCCTAATGAGCACAGCGCAGTAGTGAGCTTCAAGAAATTGCCTCAACCCGAAACTCTAGAAAGCGTTCCCATCTTATCCAAACCATAGACAGCTAGAAACCAGCTGTGAAAAAATGATGGATCTGTTCACAAGTTCCAGCTAAGCCAGTCACCTCGAACAGCTGCCCACCAGTACTGTTGATTGTCTTCTAACGTCCCTGATTCTCCTCAGTCACTGAATAATTTTTCATCAACAAAAACCGAAGTGATCCAGCTGCTGCAACGTCCAAATCGCGCGGTTCTGGCGAACTTCCCTCAACCCTTTTGAATAGTGAAAGCCTTACTCTAGTCAGAGTGGTGATCTATGGCCAATCCGCATGGGAGATATCCACAGATCGTCTGGCTTGTACTACCGGCGTCTGCTGTGGACAACAGGAACACAGCGTTAACAATTACAAGATTCATTGACATGCTTTGAGGACAAACAGATTCTGAAGCTTACTGAGCGTGGCAGATTCGATTGACTGACTTCGTTGATTCGAGCACGCCTTACGTGTGCCAACAAATTACTTGTCATATCGTGCTGCGTTTGCACGCGCTGAGTGAAGCTGAATGCAGTAGTTCAGTGGCCAGTATTTGGCCGGGCCTCGATACTTCAAAGCTTACTTCAGACAAGAGCCCTTGGTCATCTGACTGAGATTGAAAGGACAATTAGCACTATTCATTGACACTACCGTCGACTTTGATGAGACTTGTAATCCGTGGCATTTTTGTATGTCACTTTTTTACCGGCGTTTTTTTTCTCCCACTCACTTTTCAACATACATTGTGTGTTTAAACATGCTGTGACACTGGAACTAGTTCAGACGTCGAATTTATATATGTGTACATGGGCTTGGATGACGGTTATTTACTGTTTCATAATACCTAATCTGAAACCGTATTGTGACCTGCCTGGTCAGCGAGAACTAGAAATAGCTGACGCACAAATATGCGGTATACTAATCACAAACATTACAGAACGCAACGGTACTAAAAAAATCCCGGAAGAACGCAGAAGACTTTGATCGCCAGCCGAGAATGTATTTAATTCTGAACTAAAAGTATAATAGCAAGCCAGCTATATATATAGGCCTCGAAAAATCCCACCTAAATTACTGCACTAAAACTGGAATTGCCCAGTCTGACTATAGAGGGGAAACGTACATCATAGCGTGAAAACAAAGTTCAATATCACAAACTATTCTTCTAGTAAGTTTTGAAAAACAGATCGTTTCGGGGAAAAGTAAACTTCCCTCAACACCTTCCGTTTGCCATTGCGTTCATGCGTGATACTTGATCCGATGATTCAGCCGCATAGAGTGAAGTGGGCATCTGATATGGTGGGTACAGCGTCTAAGAGGGAGGCTGGTGGTGATCCCGGCATCGGACAATGGAACTGTGGGAATGGCTTCACCTGGAATGGCGATCGTTTTCACCAAGATAGGCAACGGAAGCCACTTTCAGGTACGTTACACTACGCCTTCCCCTGACGAGTAATCACGGCTGCGTTTTTCCGGTTGTGGCCGGGAAGATAGTCACCAATGTAAAAGGCTGCTCCGACGGCGAAACTCTTATCAGGGCGTGGTTAGCGGAGTTGCTCTTCTGGCTTCCCCGGAATGAGCACATGATGGACCGTGCACAATTTATGGTCCATGAGAACTTCGGCTGGTGATGGTATGATGGAGGGTTGGAGGTTCTGCGGTGGACTCACAGAAAATCCTGAAGAATCTCGTCTGTGATCCTTTCTCCATGAGCTTTGAACAGCGTTCGCTTGAACGTGTCCACGAATCGTTCAGCTTGGCCGTTGCGTTAGGCATGATACGACAGAGACCGGATGCGCTGAGTGAAGGAACGGCAGTAAAGTTCAGAAAGTGAGCAGACTTGCGGTGTATCCCGTTGTCCGACACTACGATATCGGGAATTCCGTATTGGTCAAAAATATGGCTCAAGGTTTCTACCATAGGGGCGGATGTCGCTGACGAAATCGCGGCTATCTCTGACCACTTGGAATATACATCAACCAAGACTAGGTAGAACGTCCGGTCAATCGGACCGACGAACTCATAGAGGAGACGCGACCATGGGCCCTTGAGTGCTTTCCAAGGTGTGGAATGCTACTTGGCGAGTAGTTTGGCTGACCGTTGGCACTTTGAATATTCTCACCATATCTTCAATATAGCTGTCCACGCCTGATCAGTGTGTGTTTCCACGAACAGTCTCCTTACTCCTGATGATGCTGAAATGACCGGAATGGAGTTTTCTTCGTACAGGTGACCTGAAGGAGGCTGGAATGTTTACGCCATCGGCGAATATCATGCAGGAGTCGGCTACCGCTAAAGATTCACGTCTACGGTAAGGTTGACTGTGTTCACTTACGAGAGAGTCCACGAGCCACCACCCGGTGGTAGTGGATGACGAAAGCATAGCTTAACAGGACTAGTCTGTGGTTCCGGTCGGTTACTAGAGTACACGGGAATGCCTTTCTTTAATTCAGGGGCGGAAAGTAGCGCCCTATGTCTGGTTAATAGGAGAAAATTGTTGACTATGTAGAAGTTTGTAGAACTTCTTCGCCGCGAAGATTATATACAGGGTCTCATTTTCAATCTATCCATAATTCTTCGCCAAGGTAAGCGTACGCGATGAGTGAGTGGGCGATGGTCTTTTCGGAACTGTCCAGGAACATGTGCGAGACGACTGCTCTAACATCTTAGTTCGATGCATCGGTGGCGACCACAATCGGAAGTGTTGGATCATAATGTGTCAACAGTAAGTCGGAGCTGAGCATCGTCTTCAGGCTGGCAAAAGAGCTCACAATCGGGAGACCAACACCACGAAGCATCCTTCTGTAACAATCTTCCTTGAGCGGAGTCCGAACATTGTGTGTTGGGAAGAAACCGTTGTACTTGATGAGGCCAAGGAAGGATCGAAACGTGGAATCGTCGTTGGGTGCAAACATCTGTTGAATTGCGCGAATGTTCTCGGGATCTGGGTATCAACCCGCTGTATCAAAATTGAAGCGCAAATAGCGGATGGATCGCAAGAGCATTTGGCATTTGTTCGTTCGCAGCCGAGTACCGTACTCTTGGATGTGTTGGAGAACCACGACGATTCGGTCCTGAAGTTCATCAGTTGTCCAACCCATTATGTTGGTCTTATCGAGGTAGGTGGCCGTACCATGTAAGCCAGTAACTATTGTGTCGATCACCTGGTGAAAAATGGTGGGTACGATTTTTACATCAGTGGGAAGTCTGGCACACCGGAAATGGCCTCGGGGCTGTTGATCCTGGGTGGTTCATGAGTTTCCAGTACTACCTCGATCCGGAAATAGGCTTCGTCCAAGTCCAGTATGGCGAAACAAGTGCCATTGTTGAGTATGGTGAATATGCCGTCAACCACTGAAAGCGCGTAACAGTTTGGATCCAAAGCATCATTGAGACTCGTTAGGAAGTCGGCGTAGGTCCGGGTGAACCAGTTGAACTTTTTCACCACGACGATGGTAGCGGCACACACGAAGTAGGAAACTGGTACCAAGACACCAAGTTTTTCCAGACTGCTGAGCTTTTGGTCTACATTCTGAAGGGCTGCGTGGAGAAACATTGGTTTGGGACGAAAGACCAGTTGGCTGCCAGGGTAACGCTGCAGTGCCACCTGGGTACATGCGTAGATATCCAGGCCGTCCTGTATTACGAGAGCGAGCCATTGAGTGATGTGGTTTGACAGCTTTGGGAGTGCGGCAAAAGGTCGCATCTGGTTACAGATGGTCTGGAGTAGGACCTCCAGAAAACTAAGTTCGAGTCAGTCAAGCCCGAAAAGATCTAATCAAGATTTGGAGACGCAACACATCCTCTCGATGGTTCGGCCACCGAATGACACTGAACAGTACAGCCTTCCAGTTAACTGCGCCGAGCCATCGCATGCACTGGTTGCCATCCGTGATGATGGGTGGATCGTAGGGTTGTCCAAGGACCGCCGGAGATTCTTGGAGATAATCTTGATGTAGGAGGCTGCGTCCAACTGAAGGCGAACCAGACAACCATTGATGCGAACGAGCATGAACTTCCGATTCGTTGTACTCGTAATCGTAACAGAGAAATGCTCTATGTGGGTGTGCCGTGTGTTGGAACTGTCCACGTCAATGAAATGCGGTGTTTTTCTTAATTGGTTCATCAGACCTGTTTGTTTGACGCTAGTGGTATAGTATCACCGTTAAGGTGTTGGAAATCTTCCATTTAGTAACAGTCGTACAAGAACCTACCTACTCGGCCGTTTTTTTTACATCACAAGCTGTTTGCACGTGTATTGAACAGTAACACACCTCTCAAAAATTTGGGATGACCAGAGCTGGAACTCGCGATTGTATGATTACTCCTGCGTATTTGATCTCATCAGTCCGTGTGTACAGGTTCAAAAGTAACCATTTATTTCACATTTGTACCCCACAATCATACTCGTATGTGACGACAGTTTGCTGCCGAATGGACCTTGCAATTCTACTCAGGTACATTTATCTACAATTTACTAGTCCGTAGTTCTGCATCCCACAGCGTTTAGTGTCGAATAGCATACAACTGCCAGTTTGTTCAAATCTGGATCGGAACAGTCACATTTGCTGATGTCTAAACCTGCTTCCCGGTTACCAGTGAGCTACCACTAGCAGTCCATATTCAGGTTCACTGTCATGCTAGTTCTTCGGTGAATGTGGTTCAATGCGGTCTGTAACTGTTTTGTCGTAATTTAAAACACGCACGAAAGGGTCTGTCTCGAATGCTTCGGATTGACAGCGTCCTGTGTTCGACGGACAAACGGATTTAGGTTTTGGCAACACACCAGTAGTAGTCGTCCGTTCTCTCTGCTGGTACGGACCGGATAGTTTGTACTAATTGGTCACGTGTTCGCGCTGTTTTTTGTTTGACTTTATGTTGCGATCGATTTTTATTTGTCATTGTAACGGTTTTCACTCGGTTCGCTTGTGAAATACCACTCGACCTGATTGATTATTTATTCCAAATACCGGTTCTCTGAGTCGATTGTCACACCGCTGTTTTTTGTTATCTCCGAAGTAGGCGCCTGAAAACTGAATTTTCTCCGTTGCGTCCCGTTTTCCGTTCCGAACATCCTTGTCTGAACATTATGAATTGCATACTGTGTGTTTCGTGATTGCCGAAAATGTTGTCATACTGTTTACCAGACTATTACGAGTTGACCATCACCCATATTTGATTGCAGTTTTCGCATTCAGATGAATGCTTTGTCAAGCCTGCTTCGAAATGAAGCACTAGTTAGGACTCGTCACCTTTCTCCGCTCCTGAAAAAACCCTGGCTCTTGTGTGTGCGATGCTTGAGTGCTGTTCATTACTCGGTTACTTTCATATCTGACATGGTGGAATCAAACGTAGTTGCATATGAGCAGTATTTTTAATTGTTGACGTGTTGTGCAAAATGTTGCGTTGTAATGTGCTGGACACCGCCGTTAGATGTGAAAGTTCTATTGAAGTGTGCTTGTTTTCTACCTTACTCCAAAAAAGCGAAATCTTTATCAACAGTTAACTGACTGTAGCTCTATAGGAACGATAACCGAATGCCAATCCTATTGTTGTAGGTTTTTGTAAGTGTTCGTGTCTAGGACTTGGTAACTTGGTGGTATCCATTCAACATGTAACTTTGTGTATCATTTGGCACCGGCTACTTGGATGCAACAGGTAGAAACGTGCATACTTTGCTCAGTAATCATCAGGTCGTTTTCTGTTTGCGTTGCTCATAACGTTGATGGCAGCTTGCGGGCACAACGACACCTTAAACTTTCGATTGTTTTCTACTTTTGTCAGCAATGATCAAAACCGGAACAGCTTCACACGGTTTAAAGTTGAAAATTTGTGCTTTGTGGTCATTATGGTTTTCTTTATATGCGTGTTTGGATAAATTTATCTTTCTTTCCAACCTTCCCTTGACTCATGATGCTCTTTTTCGTGTGTTTGGATTTAACATGAACGTTGTACTTGATATTATACTACTTAGCGCCGATCGCGTACGTATGCTTTGATTTTTAGGAAGAAGTGAAACACTTGCAACATTCACGACAAGACCAGCTTCGTCTGGAACGTGAACAGGCTAAGAAAAATGGAGAACTACGCCAACTTCGAGCCGAACTGGAAGAGTTGCGTCGGTACAAAGTCGATTTGACTAAGCGGTTACAAGAAGAAACGAAGCGTACTCGTCAACTGGAGGCTGTTACAGCAAAACGTCTGATGGAATTGAAGCGTGCTAAATCGCAAGCAGATAGTCAGATTCGCTCTCTGGAGGCTGCTCATAGTGCGAAAGAACGTGCTCTACGGCAGAAGCAAGCAGAGGTAAATCGCTTGTTCATTATGCATGTTTAACTTCACTTGTATCCTGGTGCACGCACTAAAGTCTACACTATGCAACAGCCGTAGCTAACAAACAGGCGATCCATCGGAAGCCTTCTTGTTTCTGGCCAATGTCCATATCCATTCATTCACTTCTGCCATGTTCTGTTTGTCGTAAAGGGCGGTTGTTAAGCTTCCCGTTTTGTTGAATCTCATTATGGCCCTGTTTTCATAGTTGGAGGTGCTAAAACGCAAGACTCTGGAACAACAACGTCAGCTCTCAAGCTCAGCAAATCGCATGACCCAGAGTTTTGTTGGCGCCCCAAGCTCAAGCTGGAATGCCGTAGTGAAAACCCAACGAGCCACCGGTCGAAACGTGATGTACGCAAGCATGCATGCAGATACACAATCGGCAGCAGGTCGAATGGGGCTATCCACCGCTCGTGGACGTTTGGTTGCTAATGCGAAAGCCAAATGGGTTCTTGTGATGCAACAGTTAGAAATGGAGGTGCAACGTCGTCAAACTTCTGCTCGTTTAGAACACGATTTACAGACGTGGCTGCGTGAGCGTGATTGTCTGGGTCGCCGGTTGCAACGACTGCAGCGTCGACGTGCTCGAGTGGAAGAGTCCCTACCCGATGATCCTGAGCAAGAAGACTTCTCATGCCGTCTGGCTGCTTTTGATGAACAGGTGGGTTGCCATCAGATTTTTTTACGTCATTATGACTAGCTTATCTGACTTAAGTTTTAAAGAGAGTCACACGTTCAACTTTCGCTCTCCTTTTAAGCGATAACGCCATGTATTCTACGTCAATTGTTCCTTCCAACTATTGATATCGTCAGGTATGTGCTAGTTGTCGGTGACATGAGTACTTCTTTTACCGCCTGAGTGTATATCCCATCGGCAGTTGTCCACTGGGATGGACAACTTTTGGATAAAACCATAATTTGATCATGAACCATCGAGATGCCGACTGTTTTGTTGAGTAAAGCCGTCAAGTGCTGTCCGCCAGGCTTGAGAGACTTATCACTCCGGTGGATGATAGGATGTACTCTGTTGGTGTTTGCATTTAGGTGATTGTTGGCTTCCCTTAGTGTTATTTTTATTCACTGTAGAGTTCTTGATTTACTCCCCCGCCATTGTTGTGGCAAACACCGGCTTGAGTCGCAGCTGGCCAAACGCCAGTCTGAACTGCTAACACTCTTTCGAGTGGTTAGGCATGTTTTCGTTTAAACCATTTCGTGTCCCTCTGTTTGCTTTTATTCTTATACTGTTTCCCGCTTCCTTTTTGAGAATTTTTTTCCTAGAACATCTCGAATCACCGTCGCTGTAAATAGTGCTCGGGTTGCTGTGCTATCTCGTCAAACTAATGGCTGTTGCGAATGAATGAATATTTATCTGAGTCTGCACTTCGGAAGCATTTCAGTGTAGACCGGTTGATGCCTCCTTATTGCCAACCGCAACTCAGTTGTTTATTTGCATGATCCAAACGTCTTACACTGATTACATTCAGACCTGGAGTTAATGAATTAAGTCCCATCCGTTACTTATCTCTATATATTAATTAAGGCGGTTTTTTGTTCACATGATTGTATGGTAATTGAGTCTGAGTGAAAACAGCGGGTGTATTGCAATCAAGAATGATTGTACTTAACCAGCGTGCAAATCAATCATTGTTCAGATGTAAATTAGAAATGGTGTATGAGACTTAATTCATAAACCCCTTATATCTAAATTTGAGTTATTGGTATTTGGATATTTGCATGTAAAGACTATGTGAATCTCAATTCCTAGCCTAACCACTCACGTACATGCATGTAAAAAGCCGAAACATTCGTTGTACGTAAATGTCGTTCTCAGTCAGATCATAGGAGACGAAGTTTAACGTCATTTTTGCTTGTTCGTAGTGTAACAGTTTCATTTATTCTGTGGCTCGGGTATTTTTTGGTACGTGTTTAGCCTTCATCCACCACGTTGCGCCTTGTTTGTACCTTCTGGACGTGTTCGGACAACGTAATATGCTGATCAGTTAAGAATTGGGCTTGGGTTACGAAAAAGTGGGTGTCACGTTTGACCTGTTAGTCCAACGTGGTTTTCTTGCTGTGACGCAGACAATGCTGACATGAGATATCGAACACTGTAACTGTAAATCATAGTCGATGGTATGAATGCTGTTTTGCTTGTTTTTATAATCTTTTTTGGTCTATTTTATGCATGGCTCTTTCTGAGGGAAAAGAACAGACAACTGTTACAGTTGCCAACGTCGCGTAAAATGTAAACTGCCAGATAGTTCCTTCCCTCATTTTCATTGTGAATCATTCTGCTTTTTTCTGTTTTCATCTACTCATCTTAAAAAGAACGTTGAGCAATTAGTATAGCGATACTAGATGTACCAATCGGTAGCACGAATGTGCATCTGGCATTATCCGCATTGGTCTGAAATTGTATTTCTACACGTGTCGCAATTTCGCTTTAGGAAGTTAGACGAACGACTTATCATGTGTTAATTCGTAAGCGAACGGTTTAATGAGGACATGGGTATTTCCGTATTATAACTTTATGATAGTTTGGTCCATCAGTGTGTGCCTTCTGCTAACTTCAGCGAGTGCTTCGGTCTTTCTTAATCCTATCGTCAGGGATTCAAACTACTGGGGCTTATTGCACGGTTGTTTACTTCTAATGTTTTCTGATCAGCGTGATTGAACATTTCCAAACAGCAGTGCCCATCGCCCATATAGTCTTTTGTGGACGTTCAATTCGTCTAGTAATTCCGATTGTTCACCTCGGCTTGCTATCATCAAATGATTCTCTGGACTTCCGAACTGCAAATGCTTCCATATTTGCGATTGACGCTTTCGAGAGGTTTGCAGCAGATGATCGAGAACGGTTCACAGAGTTCATCGGCTTGCACAGAAAAATCGGCACGGTCATCTTCAATGACACGAAAGTGCAAACTGTTCTTGAACATGCAGATCCACAAAATTGGCGTTGCTCATTTTTTGCCCTGCTCTGCTGGGCATAATATGGTATATAATTGGGCAGTGTGGCGAGACTCGGGACCGTCAAAATCAATTGACCGAAGAATCACCGATATTGGACCAACTCACTTGGGTAATCGTTAATGAGACAAAGACACGCAATATTTCGTGGGCAAAGGCCACGCCCTTTCATTCCAACTCCGAGCCTGCTAACTGTTGTCAACAGCCTGTGTCCGTTTCTCCCTGAAGTGTACACATTTGATTCATTCGGGCTGCAATCCAACTTGCAACTCGACCTTACTGGACTCCTAGTACGAACGCTTCTCTAAATGTTAAAGTACAGGTTGTGTCATGCATATCAAAATAGGTTTTGCTATTTAACTACTAATGGGACCTCAGCATTACCTTTTTATGAACTCCACACCAGACCATTGTCTTCGGAATGAACATATGACATACCTTAAGAAATATATATGGGTTTTTCCCAGGTCTATGCGCTTGTTGACCCTTCTGTTTCGCAAAACTCGAATGTTTCTATTTGTCTATTCTCTTTCTAGTCCTATTCTTCGCCATACATTTATACCTACTGTCATGTGCTACCGAAGCGAGATAACCAGGACAACAATAGTCTGGGAGGCACTAAACAGTCTCACTTTATCGGGGGGAACATCTTTTTATAGAGGAACAACACTATTTACGATTGCTGATTGGCCAGTTCGTTGCTACGTCTCACTGCCTTGTATCGAACAACTCAGTCGTTTGAATCTGATACACATTCAAACAGCAGACAGCCACCTTTTACGATTGGTTGGTGCTGACCTATTACAATTCCATCTGGAGCAGCTTATGCGTGAACTCTAAATAGCTAAACCTTCTCCAATCAGGAAGGCACTCCGATCTAGTCTCATTACGCTTATCACTCTGCAACTTCGTAGACCATTGCCAAACCAACAGCAGCCGTATTTATTTTGCCCGGATGTATGACTGAAAGCTAAAAAATGGTTGATTGATTGACTCATCTCCGCAATGCTACCGTCATTAGGATGAAATGGTTTCGTCCATCTTTTAAGAGTGAGGGCTGTCTAGTTTGGAAGGACTTGAACCATTCGCATAACTCCGTTTTGGAAGATTTCTTCCTATAGAACAGACCCTCGGTTAAACTTGAACGATCGAAATCTCAGCGAATAACACGCGTATTTCTCAGCTGACCCTAGGTATACTAGACATGAAAAATATTTTCTTGTATATAGAAAATATTAAAAGTGGTTTTCTCAAGCCACAATATCCCTGGTGCAAGTTGTGTTTTTTATTAATGATTTGTAGACTTAAACCAAAAAAGTTAAGACACGTTGATTCGACTTTATCTACAACCACAATTTCCATCTACAAATGTGATAGATACAAAACTGATATCCCAAGTAATCATGACTGCATTTAGCACAAAACAACCAATTCCCTCAGAACTGGTGAGTGCTGCTTAAATTGAACGAGTATCATTTCCATACGTCAGGGTGTCTGCCTGATTATGACCTACATCAATTCAGCGTCTTGTCCATCATACAAGCTTGGTTCTGTTGCCCTGTTCTGTCCTTGTTCCAGCGGCCCTAATTAGTGGAAGTTCGCTAATCACAAAAGGAACTTGTGTCGCCCATATGACAATACTTGTCTTCACATGGTTTGTCGTGTCGAACAGTGTGATCCATACCGAGCATGCACCTCGGCTTTAGCAACGACAACAATGCACCAGTGGTCTGTGTTCAACGTCTCTGACTGATCACAAGGCTTGTTTTGATTCGGAGCATTTGTCTGCACTCTCAGTCCAAGTACATAATTAAGGCCGAAAAGTTCGCTGGTAGAATTTAATGCCTCAATCTGGTTGGACTATCCTGATCCATATGTTTGGGTAGAACGTTCGGCCTTCCATCCAAAGGACATTCCTCAAACGCCAACGGGAGATACATGTTCCTCATGTATGATTGATTCACTCATCTTGAGAAACCACTTTCTATCTGTACCGTTTGGCTTGTAGAAGTTTTGAACGAATTTATTCCTATATCAATGTCACTCACACCTGGCGTGCACAAACGGGATAGTGGAATGCGCCATGTGAACAGAACGTGATCCATTTCTGTCAGTATGTGATGCTTCTTCATTGCAGCCAAATCATCATTCGATTGAGCATTAATGCCGACTCCGGATATCTGTCTATAATTTTTCATGAACCAGACGAACCAAGGGAGTAATCCTCATTGTAAGCATCCGAACAACTTACTAGCCGTCGACCTTGTGGGTAGTCGCATACAAATTCTGTATGGCTATTCCGTGAATATCTGCATTTTTATGCGAATGATAAGAGTGTTTGCTAGAGGGCCTTCTGTAACTGGGGCTGTTGGACGCATAGGTGAAACAACCGGGGTGAGACGAAACAAATCCACCTTTCGTTAAACATTATCTGATGTTCGTTAAAGCTTCCCATCCGTTTGCAGGACACGTGAATTTTGTCATTTTTCGCGTGTTGATTGATTTGAGCCCCATGGTTTCCATACTAAATGAATAAATATCCATTTAAATTACGTTGTGAGCCCATTTTCCTCTCACCGTATCTTGCATTGTCATCGGTATAGAGGAGATACTCTGTGATCGTTGGTATTGTTACTATCATGTTAACACGCCCTCTTCAGATAGACCATCCCTCATTAAAGATCACGTTTTGCTGCCTGTGAGAATGTCATGTCCTAAGGACATTACTGCATACGTGTGATAAGTTTTTTTTACGGTACTATCGTTTATCTTTTCAGATTCGGAATATCACCGCCCAGCTAGACTCAGTGCAAGAAGCGATACGAGAATGCCAAGCCAGTATCATCGAGTTGGATAAATCTGGCTCGAAAGTCACAGCCGTTGTCTCAACCACTGGTCCCAAACTGTCCAACATTACATCGATGAACACTCAGCTATTGTTCTCTCATTGTACATTGGCTGAATCTCGTTTTCTACTTAATCAACTATATGCACAAATCGTATCTCGTACCTTACAAATTAGCCGTCTGGAACAAAATGAGGCACAGCTGCGTGCCAGTTTATCTGTATGGGAACAGGAACGTGAACAAGAGTTGGAGGTACTTCGTTTGGCGATGCAACATGCTGGTCTTCCCTTGGACACTGTAGACAATGTACTATCGGTGGCCAACAACTCAGAACGTTCTGAAAAGACCACTGTTTTTGCCTGTCCGCGCCACGGTTCGGCAACAGTAGCAACCTGTGAATGTTGTTCTGTTATGGGGCCTGCTTCATCTGCGCCACCGTCTTCTGATGATAGCTCAGATGAAGGAGAACAATCCGAAAACCGAACCTTACTTGATCACCGCTCCGGTCCCGTCATGGGTTTGATGTCACAATCCATGTATGCCACGCTCGATGTTGGCAACTCACGAAAAACAGTGAGACGTAATTGTAGGTTTCTGTGTTTTTCGTCGCATGTGTTTCTCAAGAGAATGCTTTTGACATCTTTGCTGATGTCCTTATCCGTCCATGTTTTCACAATTTCAGTGGTCGCTAACTCGGTTGACGTTTGTTAAACACTTCTGTGGTGGGCAGTTTGTGGGTTCGCACAGCGCTCTTTTGTGGTTGTTGTTACAAACTGTAAAGGTAGTTGTGATGGTTTTCAACGTGATATTCAAATTGGCCAACTATGTCGCGATCGCTCGATTATGAGATCTTAAATTAACGGACTGTGTTGCCATATGTGACAGCCACTGTTCAGTTCTTGCTCGAGAAAACTGAACGACAACCAGGCTGACTGAAAAGCATTCATCATTAAGCGGATTTTTTACGGGCAAAATTGAGCCACCCCAGTATTGTCCTGCAGATTATTGATGCATTTGCTACACGTAATAGCATATATATATATATATATATATTGCAGAACATTCAATCACCTGTTTGACCTTTATTTTCCTCGATGGTTATTTATTAAAGTGACAGTGTGAAAGGTGGGGTTTCACTATACTCGACTGAGAGCAAAGCATATCGGTGAGGCGGTGACGGGAAACGTAGCGGTTTGAATTGCTCTGATCCGAGCTGCGAGTTGCAGATTGTTCCTGTTGAATTCTCTATTAATTCGGACGGTTCTCTAACTGACATTCCTCAACCCAACTAATGGTTCCACATGCTTCTCTATCCTGGAGAGTTATGTGACAACTGGGTTCATTGCAAACATTTCAAAAAACAGATCTATTTCTGTCAGATTGTCAGAAACCGATTTTGTTATGTTCATGTTGAAACCGAGCGTTGGCTTACCGAATTACTTAACGGTGTACTCGCGCGCGCGTGTGTGTTGTGGCACGTTTCTTAGCTCACTACCGCCCTAGTGAACGTTTATGTAACTCTCTACCCGAATGAAGAATGATTGTGTACCTTAGACCTGTTTATCCGGCTTGTTCACATCATGTTTACCTGTTCACTTTGCCTGTTTCGTCTCTCGCCTTGTTTTTTTGTGATATGTCCACAGCTGTTAATTTTTACCATTTACACACACATTTGTGCCTTTCTTCTCCTCTCTAGTGTCGGAAAACGAGGAACTGTCAACAAGCAAGTACGCGAAATGTTAGGTTTTTTTTATTGTGTACCATGTTAGTCACCCATCTTCACTTCTACTATAGATAGCATTTTTGTACTTGCCCGTCAGCTTATTTTCAGTCGTGTTGTCCCTATTGTAAACAGTACAGTAGACATTTTGGAATTGTACAGCTTATCGTTTGTTCGATGTTTTTCAGGCTTCTCAACTCATGGTTTTGGTCCTCGTGTTCGTGTTTTCTGTTCATTTATTTGTTTCTGACTTTCCCATGTTGTTATTTGTGATCTGTCATGTCGGTGGTTTATGCATTTCGCTAGCTTTAAACTGCTTATCTGAAGAGACTCTCCTGCTGTCGGTTTTCACGTAAATATTCGTTCGAATTACGTCGGTGAATGCGCTTGGCTTGAGATTCCTCTTGTGTAAACTGTTGCGATCTAGATTTAGGCAACTTACTTTTGTCCAATTCTCACGTGATTTTGTCTGTTACATTGCTTCTGACAAAATTGAAAAGGTAGTCGTCTGTATCAGATTGTTTTTCCTCATGCTGAAGTCAATACACACTAATATTCACGGATTTCGTGTGGTAGGAACAGAGCAGTACCTCAAAAGTTCGTCAGTTTTGCACATTTTGACTGGATTGTAAATTGCCTCTTTCAACTGCTTTGATATGTGAATTTGCCTAAGTGTGGAACACTGTTATGTAGAGAGTTTATTCGACCGCTGGTCTGAACTCCCGCTTTCAGTTCCACTTATTACTGTGTTCTTTCTAGAAAGTTGCTGGCGCCAGAGATTAGTTTGTTTTTGAAACTGACACAGTGTCAGATAACTATACCACCATAGACGAAAAATTTCATTGTTTCGTAGTGGTTGTCTGGACCATTGTCCAATTGAAAATTACTCGATTTGGCAATTGTCCGGATTCTAGATTTGATTTTAAATGTGCAAAACGAGTGGCAGTTTCAAATCTGTATCCTGCAAGCCAACGCAGTAATCCTTCGTATATGCATTCAAACTACGTACTGAGACTGTGAGTAGTGTGTTAAATCCGAGCAGTTTGACTTACGGAAGTCTGTTTTGTACAGCTGTTTTGATCTTTTTCCGTCAGTTCATTTAGCAGCCACTTTTTCAATTCTTGCAACTTCACACAACCTTCATTCATAAATGTTTACTTTCCTTTCTCCAGACTTGAAGGCTACACGGATACGACCAATCGGACAACAAAGGTGAGTGAGGATTGTTTCTTCATGTTCGCACTATCCTGACTTTGTTTACTAACACCGGGCGTAGGTAGTAGGCTTTCATTTCATTTTTTTATTCTTGTTACTATCCGGAATTGTTTTGTCTCGTAGTATGGCTTGTGATGTTGCACTTTGATTTACTGTTTGGACCCGATTGGGCTACATTTGTTAGATGTACACTATGGCATCATTTGCGTTCACGTTTGCTTATCTGTTTGAATGCATCGCGAGTCGTTACTTCTTGCTTTGCTGTATATCTGCGATTGTTCTTCATCAGTCACAGAACAGTATATTTTGAAAGACAGGTAATATTAACAATATTTCCACCTGTAACTTGAAAAACCCTGTCTTTCTCGTCATATAAAGGCTAATAATTCAATCCCATAATCTGACATTAATTTCTGTCCTTAGGCTCGAGGGAGGATGTTGCTTCCACAAGATATGCTCGGCTTGTCATCATCTCAAGTGGTTCCTGGTTCAGACTCTGTGACAGCATCTGATCTGATGCCTCCTCCTGGAAGTTACTTTCTCCGTCGACCTCGCACAGCTCAAAATCAGTCAGTAGTATCACGAACAACTCCGGTCTCTTCTAGTGCTGGTCCATCTCCAGTAATTCGGCGTCGGATACCTCCGGGACAACCTTCCACCCTTCCCGCCGTCACTGGATCTGCACAGCCAGGGCCGCGCCTTGCATTAAACAGTCTACACAGTGTTCCTGTATCCATGTCCATGTCCCTCACATTACCGTGTCCAAGTACAGCAAATAGGTAACCCGTTCAAGCTTTCGTTGTTTGGGTACCCGTGCTTATCCTTTTAAGGTGACTGCTGTAATTTTCATTGCGTGAATTTCCCAGTCTGCAATTGTGAACACCTTCAGCCTTGGTTGTTTATGTGTGAACGGCATAGTTTGCTTGCCGGCTCCTACCAAATACACTTCGTTGATATTTCTGTTTGAACCGGTCGATTCTTCCGCCCCAGGTGGATTCTTCTGGCCACGTCGGCTGTGTTAAGTTGGGCATGCTCATCGTAGTGTGCAGCTTTCATTTACGACATGCGATATTATATGGTTTCACTCACAATCGGCTTATGGATTGGGTGTGAAACATTACTCTTATAGTTTCAAAGCTAACACCGACAGTGCCTACTTGATCAGACTGTTGAAAAGAAAGTCCGTCACAGAATTTTTAACCTTTATTAGCCATTTTGGGTGACGTATACAAACAGAAACGTATGTCGTTCGCTTTTTATCCTAGTGCATAATGTAACTTATTTGATGATCATGTAACCCATTTTGTCCATCGGATTCAGTTCCGTCTTATTTGCAGACTTCTGGTCTACATTGTATCTCTACGTTTAGCCTTCTGTGAAATCTTTAGTTTGTAATTTCAATGTATAGCTGTACTTTTGTAATCCTTTCACATTCCGCCTGATGTAATCGGTTTTCTTGCATGTTCGTTCCTACTTATCTGAGGCGTACTTCTCAAGTTTGATTCTGTTTTAAATGTTGCAGTGAAATTCAAGAGGTTTCTTCAACCGAAACCAAATCCGGCCCGGCTGTTTGTGGAAACCCGGATGAAGATGTGTTCAATCGACTGACAAGCGGCATGTCTAATTCACCTCATCCCAGCCGGTAGGTCACATTTTTGATTCTGGCAAATTTTATCACGTTTACTTGAATATCACCCACAGTTTGGAAGTTTTGTCTCAATAAAACTTTGCAATACATTTATCAAATTATTTTAGTGTATTCATTACCTCCTTTATTCATTATATATTCGATTGCTTATGGATACGAAACTGGCAAGTAAATGTAGTAAGGATTTAGTAGACAACTTTAAAGTTTGCTATTCTAACAGTTAAATGTCCAACTATATGATTACAACATTTGTCCCTAAGTCGACTTCACTTAATCAACGGTAGTCCAGAGTGTTTTAGCTTTTTATCTGGGAACATTTGTTATGTAGCAGTGAACCGTAGAGACCTTAAGTGCGTTTTGATCATGTTAGTTCCAAGCCTGTGACCCGATAACCATCATGTGTTGTCGATTGATAGTAATGTAATGAAACTGCAGCTTTTATTTTTCTGGTCTTTCATTGTATTAGTGCCTCATACAGTTCGTGTGTATATTCTTATATCCTTGTGTTTGTTGTTATACATGATATTGTTTCTCCGTTGTTGTCCAGCTATCAGAGTTGCACACTTTAGGTCTACAATCTTCTCACTTTGATAGTTGTCTCGTGATTTCTTAAACGGAGGCTCATGTGCTTTATATTAGGTCCTTTGTAGGTATCATTTTTCATGCATATTAACGGATACTTATATGATCATCGGAAAAATGGAATAATTTCGAAACTAATTGCTGAGGTTCTTGATCTACATTGAAACAATTCCGTTGATCCCACTGCTGCTTGTCCCGTCTAGTTCTCCACAAATGCGTTCGCCGTTCGTACGTTCGTTTCGATTTTCATTACTGGCTTTACGCTTCGTGTGTGTTTATCTCAATGGTATATCTTAACTTTGTGCGTCCATCTTTTATTGCAGCGGGTCCATTCAGCCGCTCCAAAAGCATCCCATTAACACCATTGGCCCTCTCAGTCCTCCAGGAAACGCTGTAAATGTTCTTCATACTCCTTGTCAGTCCTATCGTTTGGCTTCGTCAACAGCACCTACTGCCACCGCAGCTCCCCTCACGATATCGGCTAGCGACACTCCGGTTGCCACATCCATTCAGCCTCTGGCAGCCTTTTTCACTAACTTGTCTGCCCAACCACAGGTTGGTTGTACTGTGGTTCCATCTTCCGTGCCCATAAGCGCCCCACCCATAGTACAATCTACCCAGTCAAACACCAGTTTTCGTGTTCCGATGGAATGCACACATGTGGCCCGGGGCCATTCAAACGGGGTTCTCGATGTGGACATTGTCGGTACTTTGATGGTAACCGGTAGTAAAGGTAATAATCCATACATCCCCTTGAATATTCTTTATATCTCTGTCGTCTGCTGGAATTGGTTGTCTGCACAACCATCTCACTCTTCCCCTCTACGAGTTTGTGTTCTGCTTTTATGGAAAGTGATGCTGTTATTAGGAATGCAGCAAATGTTATTTTTACCACTGATCAGCCAATGTGGCTTTCCTCTAAAACCCTCATTTTACTTTTTTAGTGTCTGTTCGGCGTTGTTCGGAATCAAAACGGTGGCACCGTTTTGCGTAATTTAAAGCACTTACCTCCAAACGTGACCTCCCCAGTCCATTCGCACTTTTCGTTATTTTACGCTGATTTCTCGTAGTTATCTGATGCGACACGTTTATCTGTTTATAATCTTCTTCATGATATGTAGATCGTACAGCCAAAGTGTGGGATTTAAACACGATGGAGGAAGTTGATACACTCAGAGATCATCTGAACAACGTGTCGAAGGTTCGAATGTGTCCTGTGACCGGACTGATCTTCACCGTTTGTTCTTACTTTGTCAAAGTATGGGATCGTCGTGACGCACGCAAGTGTATCCGGACATTGCTGTGAGTTTTTTAGTCCCGCATTGCTGGTTGTGATTTGGTTTTCAAATCAGTTTTGACAAATATGAATAGATCTGCTTGAGTTGTGTGAAAGATTTCGGTGTTTGGTGGTTGTTTGGAATATGGTAGTCTATGAGAAATGATCTTTTCTGCGTTAAATGTCTATCTGTCTGTGGACTGTTAGTTTGTTCAGGATAGCATTCATCTCGTGAATTTACGGATTCAGTTGAAGCACAGGGACGGCGTGATTCTGCGCAGCAACCCTATGCACAAACCAATGGGTTAGTAGGATAACAGAACTGGTCTGTATGATATGCGTTTTGCGCCTTCGTAATAGCAGTTCATAACCCTTCTTGAAAACAGTTCTTTACTGCACATGCGCGCGCAAGAAGTCGCACCTCTTCAGCTGGCTTTCTACTACTCAGAACGTTGCACAATATTTTTGGCTTATCTGTAGCATAAATCAGTTATTTGCCCTCCCTCCATGTGTACTCATTTTTGCGACTTCTGTTTTGTACAACTTGGAGGCAGTGAACCTGAGGCTCATGGGCAGTGTGACGTTCGGCTACACATGCCGAACTTGATCACTTAATATCTGTGATGTGCCATGCGTCCTAAAATAGTTTGGCACGGACGTGCCTACAACGTTGCATCAACCAACTGCCTTATCATATCCTAGTAAGAACATATCGCAACCCTGGTTTTATCTGTTGTCGATCGAATAGCCATGGGAATTTTTATGTTTTTTAGGTCACATAATTTGATCATTCGGATGGACCAACTTACCACTGCTCCAAAACATAAACTGTGGGTTGTTCGGATTGCGACATAGGTTGTATTTATCAGTTGTTCGACTCGATGAACGATTCATGGAAACCACTGATCCAAGCGGTACTATACGCACTAACGTTTTCTTAGGATTCGGATTGCTTTACTTGTGGCTAATCCATTTCAGTCCATGCGAGTGTTGAACGTGATCAGTGGTTATTTTTATCACCTACTCAAACACCGGGCGGCGTACAGTTATCGTAATACTGGCTGGAGACTCGAACGTTGAGGTAGGCAGACTAGGTGCCGACTAGCGTAACTTAGGTGATCTACACCCTTGCAGTACTCGTCGAACAAGCGTCGGTAAACGTTTGTTGCAGCAGTGTACTGACAACTTTCTGTTTCTGGCTAGTCCTAGACGTCAGCGTGCCGCCTGACGACCTCCACCACCGAGTCAATCGTGGACACAAATTAACCACAAGGTCGTCAGATATCCGTGGCGTAGCTGCTTCCGACCTCATAAGTCATTCTGGAGCACCTGTGTGAATTCCGTTCACCCAAGCGTCGAGTTCACTCTGTGTCTTGGCAAGAGGCCGCTCCGTCGTGAAACTCAGTGACATGTCTTATCTGACAGGGGCATGAACGATCTCACTTACTTGAGTGTGTTTGTCTCTAGTCCATGATCCTATCCACAAGATGACATTAGACACAGGTACGGCATGCGGTGCGTAAGTGTGGTGCTGCTGCTCGCCCAGCTGTCAACCGCTGGGTTTCCAGGCGACCACTGAAACTTCTTGACGCTCACCGGAATATTTTATCCAGCAGCAAGTAGAATTCGGCTCGCAGAGCTACTCGCTTGAGACTTCGGAATCAAATGCGAGCGTATCTCGAGGCCCGGTGCACACAACGCGCTATCAAGATTGAATAATCTGCCGTTGTCAGCAACTCTCGAAACGTTTTTCCATCTCATCCGTTCAGCGAGTTACTGGAAGCCAATGCTGAGGTTGCTCATAACCCACAAAGACACTGGACTGAGCACGTCCAACAGTAGCTCAACTGGCCATGTGGTGCATTGGCTGACTGAGCCTCCGGATTCTGTCTGTGTTCATCGGTCTCTTGACGTTTCTCCGTCCTCGAAAACAGAATTCACACTGGAAATCAGGTTCCTGAAACGTCACAATGCACCCGACCCAGACGAACTCCTTCCTGCTCTTTTTATGGATGGAGGTTCAGCCTTAGTCAAAGACTTGACTGTTTTACTCCAGAAACTGTGAATACGTGAAGTTGTTTCGAATAACTGGAGTTTGGCTAACATCGTCGCCATGTTCAAAAAGGGCTCACTCACTTCGTGTGCAAATCACAGTGGGATTAGCCTGGTTCCTGTTGCGTCAAAGGTGCTCGCAACCATCGTACTTTGTAGACTAAGCGAAACGCGCGAAGAACGCATCCTTGAGAAGCAAGCTGGGTTTCGCTGTGGGTGTGGTTTTGTTGATCAGATCTTCACATCCCACCAAGTGCTTGAACTCTGCCATTTGTATAAAAGACGGGTAGTTGTTATTGTTTTAGACAGAAAAAGGGTGTGCCCGAAAAGTACATGAACATCCTAAAAGCAGTTTACTGTCAGACCATTTGCAGGGTTATGGTTTGTGCCAGCATATCACCGACTTTTAGCCTTTCGAGTGGGATGCGACAAGGTTTTCTAGCTTCCCTTTTCTGTTTAAGCTTGCGGTAGATGAGATCCGAGGGTGCACCGTGACATACTGCGAATGTGGTGGTTTAGAACCACTCTCAGAGAAATAGAGCATAAATACGACATTGGGGGTTTACAGGAACCTCAGAATTTCGAGACTTCAATTCGTCAGTTTAATGTGGCCTTTACACCTATTAAGTGCAAGCTACTGTTGCAACGTTGACAGAACTTTACACCTATTTCCATCCTCGATGGTGAACAGTTGGAATTAGTCAGGACGTACATGTACCTTGGGAACTGTATTAGCTCCAGTGAAAGTGACCGGTGAGTTCACAAATTGTATAGTTAGAGCTCGGATGGCGTTTGCCAACTTACGCCATTTATGGCGTCCGTGTAATCTCAATTTTTTGACTGCCACAGTAAGAGCGGTCCTATTACACAGCTGCAAAGCCTGGTCCATGTACGCGGAAGACAATAATGCCCGTTTTCGACCATCGGTGTCTCGGATTCATTAGTTGTGTATGGTGGGAACACCGTATCACAATTGACGAAGCTTGTCGACGTGTCTTTGGAACGGGTAGTCTTTGTCGATCCCTGAACATAGTGGTTTCGTCTCACAGGCTTCGTTGGCTTAACCACATCTTACGAATGCCACCCCACCGCCTACTACGTCATGCCTTGTTTGCAAGTGGTGTATTAGGCGGCAATCTGGTGGTCAGCGTATGACGTGGGTTCACGGTATGTGGGCACCCACTCTGAAGCTTGCTTTACTAGGGCGTACCTTATTTCTTCTCTGAGGTCTTAGAAGCTCTAGACACCTTTGTTTGAAGACTGTCTTATATGGTCAAGAATAGAAGTAATTAGAGCTCCTGTCACTAGTCCTTGTGTACATCGACGTAATTTATTCCCTCCCTCTGTGCCCTACTCATATACTTCACACAATGTCTTTTTTTCTTCTATTTGTGATGTAGAAGCATTGGGTAAAGAAAGATGTACACGTGAACAAAGGACGAAGATAGTTTGGGTAGTAGTTTC
>LUCH01004251.1:0-11668 GCA_013368495.1 Paragonimus heterotremus | reverse complement strand
TGCCTTATCATATCCTAGTAAGAACATATCGCAACCCTGGTTCTATCTGTTGTCGATCGAATAGCCATGGGAATTTTTATGGTTTTGTAGGTTACATAATTTGATCATTTTAATTGACCAACTTGCCACTGTTCCAAAACATAAACTGTGGGCTGTTCGGATTGCGACATAGGTTGACTGATGAACGATTCATAGAAGCCATTGATCCAAGCGGTACTATACGCACACACACACACACAATAACGTTGTTTTCTTAGGATTCGGAGTGCTTTACTTGTGGCTGATCCATTTCAGTCCATACGAACGCCGGGCGGCATACAGATATCGTAATGCTGGCTGGAGACTCGAACGTTGAGGTAGGCAGACTAGGCGCCTACTAGCGTAACTTAGGTGGTCTACACCCTTGCAGTACTGGTCGAACAAACGTCGGTAAACTTTTGTTGCGGCTATGTACTGACAACTTTCTGTTTTTGGCAAGTCTTAGACGTCAACGTGCTGCCTGACGACCTCCATCACCGAGTCAATCGTGGACACAAACTAACCACAAGGTGCTGTTGCAACGTTGACAGAACTTTTCACCTATTTTCTTCCTCGATGGTGATCAGTTGGAAGTAGTTAGGACGCACATGTACTTTGGGAACTGTATTAGCTCCAGTGAAAATGACCGACGAGTTCACAAATTGTATAGTTAGATCTCGGATGGCGTTTGCCAACTTACGGCGTTTATGGCGTCCGTGTAATCTCAATTTTTTGACTGCCACAGTAAGAGCGGTCCTATTGCACAGCTGCAAAGCCTAGTCCATCTACGCGGAAGACAATAGTGCCTGTTTTCGACCATCGGTGTCTCGGATTCACTAGTTGTGTATGGTGGGAACACCGCATCACAATTGACGAAGTTTGTCGACGTGTCTTTGGAACCTGTAGTATCTGTCGATCCCTGAACACAGTGGTTTCGTCTCACAGGCTTCGTTGGTTTAACCACATCTTACGAATGCCGCCTACCACGCCGTGCCTTGTTTGCAAGTGGTGCATTAGGCGGTAATCTGGTGGTCAGCGTATGACTTGGGTTCACGGTATGTGGGCGCCCACTCTGAAGCTTGCTTTACTAGGGCGCACCTTATTTCTTCTATGAGGTCTTAGAAACTATAGACACCTTTGTTTGAAGACTGTCTTATATGGCGAAGCATAGAAGTCATTAGAGCTCGTGTCACTAGTCCTTGTGTGCATCGACGTAATTTATTCCCTCCCTCTGTGCACTACTCATATACTTCACACAATGCCTTTTTTCCTTTTACTTGTTATATAGAAGCATTGGGTAAAGAAAGATGTACACGTGAACAAAGGACGAAGATAGTTTGGGTAGTAGTTTCAGAACAGTGTATATACTTATATTCTTCTATGAAAAATTTTCGAATGACCACTCTCTTATATATCTACAACCACTCGCCTTTTAGTTCCTCTGGACTGAGCCAAGACGGTGAACAAGAGATTAAGGTAACTCGACGTCAAAACATCTGTCCGCCTGGGGAAACAAATATCATGGATGTGGCGCTCGGTGGTCCACATCTCTCACTCACACACTCCATGTTTCTGGCCACCGCGAACTCCGTCAGACTTTGGGATCTGAGGCGGTACTACTCGGTGGGCAAATTGCACGGTAACCACCAGGCTCCGGTCATGGTACTGGCGGCTGGACAAACTCCTGTATCCTCATCTCCTACTGAACCACAATTGACAGTGGTCACTGGGTCCAAGGTGAGGTTGTCATGTTAAGGCATCTTTCTCAGTTTTCTCTTTTCAAGTCAGTTTGACACATTCGATGTCCTAATTCCTAGGTTATCTGTTGTGAATCGATTGACCGTCGATTTCAGTGCCGAAATAACACATACGATGGCTGAACTATCAATTTGAGAATCGTCCAGTGGTTGTTTAAAGTTGCTTTCTATCTTTTAGACAAACCGTTCTATAGGCTGATTTATTTCATGTCTGTACCAATAATGATGTGAGGTTGTTCAGATGCTTCACAATTTAAAAACCTATCCATCGGCAGCGCTGTCTGTTTCGTGTTGTTTACCGATATCCGGCAGGGTGTTTCCCTTGAACAAACCATGTTATGGGAACCTGGAAACCTATCGATTTTCCGATACTTTTTCTGTTTTTGTCTGCATTTTGCTATCTTCACTTATCTTGTCTGACTATCCTGGTCAAGTGGAACACACGTCTATCTGTTCCCACTCCTGTTTTGGAATGCAAAATTACTGTGATTTATATATTAACTTTGTTCAGCTAATCCATTCATGACAAATTTTCGTGATTTTGACTTGATTTCCGGTTATTGTAACCATCGACACTCGTTCCTATTGTGTTAGGATCATTATATCAAGGTGTTCCATGTGGGTCCACATGCGTCTGGCTTATTGACGCCCGCGTTAGACCTCGAGCCACCACACTACGACGGCATTGAATCTTTGGCTTTACATGGTAATATTCTATTCTCTGGGTCTCGCGATGCGGCTATCAAAAAGTGGAACCTTGCCAGGGATGGACGTCAGGAAGTGATGCTTGCCCAGGCTCATAAGGACTGGATCCAGGTATTTAACTCTTTCTGTTATCCACCATGCGATTTGGTGACGTTCTTGTCTGTTGTTGGTTACCTTCGCGTGAACGGTTGAGCGGATATCGTTGGTGTAGTTATCTGAACACTGTGTGTTTTCCTTATGGTTCTATTTCTACGGGAGGTTTTCCTATCCTCGAATTATTTATATCAGTATCGTCGACATGGCTATTTAAGCAGTTCACTTTGGTGTGTGATTGTAATGAAACCACTAAAAATAGAATTCAGTCTTAATCCAAAGATAAGAGGAGGGTGAATGACTGAGACCTCGTTATTTAAAACTCCATATGTAAACTCAACAATCAACATCAGGCTTCCCATACCATGTTTTAAGTGGTAGGCAGTAAGGAAGCATCTGCAAACAAGGTTCTTGTCGTGTTTCTCTACTCCATCTCTTGACGTTCGTATTTCCAAGATGACTTCTTTAAACAGTTCCAGGATACTCGGCAACGAACTCGTTTATTTCTTAGTTTCCTTAATAGGAATCCAGGTAGATCACTAGACCTCCAGCCTTGAAGACGAACAGACTATCGTAGGTGACTGTTTGTACACTTAACACATTAATCAAGTACACGTATGAAATGAAATTAAAAGTGCACAGTAGGGAAACCTCAAAAATTGAACATATTTATTAGGGAGAAATAGTTGGAAAACCAACCCGAGAGCCAGTGACTGTTGTGTTCGGCCAGTTTTCCGACAGTGTCGCCAGCAAAACGTGACCGTTGCTTTTCCGATCCCACCCTGGAATTCTGGGCTGTTCTATCGAAGCAAACTTTAACGTCGGGGCTTCCGGACCTCGAACTCAGGTCAGACACTACTGGATTGTGGCTTCCAAGTTGACCAAGCTCACAAATGGAACACGACATGACAGCTGGAGGTTGGTATATGTAAGACAATTTTCAGCCATAGATATCTGCAAATCGGGGCTGTTATGCTTGATCACCAGCGGTGTCTACCTGTCTATTGAAAACGCCGGCGAACCTTATCATTATCATTGTGCTGTTCCCATCACAAACGATGACTTTTTCGGTGTCACCGGTGATCCACCTCACATACTGTCTATGTGGGTCGGCCAAGTGTCTCAGCGTCATAAGTGAATTGTTCATACAGTTACATCATACACTCAACCCTTCAAGGAAAAACGTGTGTAATCGACTCAATGAAGTATGAACTGCAACCATCATTAAAGTAATTGTACATTATTGTTTATAATTTTATACGTACTAAATCATCCAGTTTGTGGCTAGCTGTAAAGTTTCGTTATGTGAATCATCATCTCCTGATCGCTTTGTTATCATACAACGCTCTCATCCTTCTTGTTTTCGTCATTAACATAGCCGTATTCGATGCACCGGTGTAGAAGTTGTTCATCCATTATTTGTTCTACCTAGATTTTCAGTTTCAGTCTTTTTCATTATTTTGAGCAACACTCTCCAGTATGCTCACGTACGTTTTATTTGATTCCGATTTCTCAGGGTTTAGCCATCACACCGGACGGAACGAATTTGATTAGTGGTTGTCGTGGGGGCCATTTAAAGCTGTGGAATGTAGAGGACTGCACGTGCTTGGGAGAAGTGTTGAATGCACATGATGGGGCGATCAACGCAGTGCGTGCCTACGAAGACCGTATTTTCACTGCAGGAAGGTCAGATGATTCATTTTTCGGACCACGCGTTGGTTTATATAGTTGTTTGTGTTGGAATTCCTTATATAACGGGGGTTCTGTGGGACTAATCGCACACTCTAGTGGATTATGTTCCGCATTGTATATGGTTTAAACCCCAACACTTTTTTATGATTATTGAAAAAAACGGGTGAACAGACCCTCTGTCAGAATACTCCTATATTTATTGTGTTTACTCGTCAGCTTTTAACTGGTCAGTGGAAGCAGCAAGGTGTTTATTCTGCATTTGTCTTCGAATCGTCTAGTTTGACTTATTCCTGTCACTGTTGCTGGTTGTCGTCCTCTTCTTCCTCAATTCAGCTTGGTTTGTAAGTAACGCCACAGCTTTGCGGCCGTGATCCTGCTTCATAGCATTCATTTTATAGAGATCGCGAAACATGAAAGTCGAAAATCCCCTATTCTCTGAACATTGCTTTTTGTGTTACTAGTTTTGACTAGGGTCTATCATTTCGTGCGTTCCAAACTCTGCTCACAAACTCCCCGAGTCATCCCGTATGCTATTTTTCCTGATGAGTTCAATCAGAGACGTACTCGAGCCTGTGGTGTTCATTTGCGATTGATCTTTGGGCCATAATCATCACTAGCGAGATTTTTTTTACGATAGATCGAATGTGGTCGTAACATGAGCACTACTCTCCACCTGCATGCGCATATGTAGTCAGTGTTGAGCCTGATCGTATGTGATCTTTACTCGAGAAAATGTGTTGTAGAATACGGGTGTAATCAAGCTCTTCTTCGTTAAGGATAGTGATTGGGTTGGTAGGTCTGGTTGATGGTGTCGGTTTTTTGTCGAGCTTAGCACCTGTTTTGGTTGTAAACGTCTCGTCATCAGTTGGGATGAAATCATCAGTGCGTGAGGGGTCAAACTCAGCTTCTTGCTAGTAGAAATGAAATTAATTTGGAGGTTTGATGATCATGTAGGTGCAGGTATGTCATTGACCACAACACACTGTCACATCGGTTGCTGTTTCTAGTTGACAAAGTTATTGATCATGAAAGCCCCAATCTCTCGCATCCACTGCTAATTTTAATTCACAAATACTATGTCCCTTACTGATTGTGTTCATGTCAAATTTCCCTCATATTTTGTGGTACAGTTGATTGCTGTCCAGCATTGTAAACACGGAATCACCTGGGCCGGCTATCGTAGACTTGGCAACTGGTTGATTATCGTTTTTTGGTGTGTACTGGCAAACAAATAGCGTGGTTTGTGCACTCACCTCACTTGCTGCGTTACTTTCCTCATCCGTTACACTAAGTGTAATTTTGAACGTCATGTGGATATTCTGTCTTGTTTTCCAATGTTGGCTGACTGTGTAGGATACACACCCAAATTATGACCCCCCCCTCCGCATTTGCTCCATCAGCGAAAGGCGATGCCAACTTCGAATTTGGCGTATTGAAAAGACTGATCAGTGTGCACGTAGCCCTTCCTGTTCGAGAAAGGATTCCGTTTTTTCCTCGTTTCCTGTTCACTGACCACATTCTGTTCGCAGTTGTGTTGTGTGTTTGTCGTGCGTTTTTGTGGATAGGCCAATCTGTACGCGGGCGTTTTGTTTCATGTTCGTGTGAGCGTGTTCCTGCTGTCTAGAATGTGAAATCAAAACATTTTGCACATTGATCCTTGAGTTTTGTTCAATACTTGTAAATGATGTGGTTACTGATTGTCGTCAGGTATCCGTTGGAGACATTGAAACGATAAACTGACAAATAAGACTGGCTTTCTGTTAGTTTGATCTTCAGGTTAATTTAAACATTCGTCGGTAGTCTGAGCCTGCGTGCGGTTATTACGGAAACCCCGCATCCTGTTTTGCGGTTACTCTTCTAAGTCATGAGGTAGTTCGGCTAGGCTGGGGGAGGTTGTGGATCCTACAGTCATACGGTAAAATGAGGTTGTGAGCGAAGCAACCCTGAGTGCAGTTGCTATTGGTCTGATCGACTCTGATCTGTTGTATGGTGTCTAGAAATCGATTAACGAAGATGTTTGTATGTTCTTCTTTGCTAGGATTTTCCTGGTAACTATATCTTCTATTCCCAGAAGTTTGTACGTTACAGAATTTTCGGTAGTTACTTTTTATTGGATCGATCGTCGCACTGTACACTTATATTTTTTCTTCCTCATAACCCATATTCCAAGTAACTGAACGTATGATACATGTTTAAAGCATTATTTCTCACTGAACTGCTCAACTCTCTGCAACTAAATATGAATCAATGGACTCTTTAAATCTATGGAAGACAAGCCATAAAATCGTATCCGGCCTGTTCCTCTCCACAAATCACTACAACCAAAATCTAGCTCAAGCTGCGATGGATTCTGTTGTTTTCACCTGTTCGATTTTTGTGTATATATTAGTCTTCCGTGAGAATCCGTAGAGTCTACAAGGTGAATTGTCTCAACAAGTTTTTTTCAATTACTCGTTCGTTTTTTGTTCACTGATTAACTTTCCCAAGTTTCGTTCATGCTGTTCTATTTTTTCTTACTCTTTTTTACGTCTCTTAGTGATAAGGACGTGCGGTTCTGGAAACTATTGGATCACGTGCGACGTTGACAACCGTCTCATGCGATCGCTTTGTGAGCTACCCAGACTGACTTGTCTCATGCCACACAACTGGCCATCAATCCATCCAGCCTGTTCAATTCAGTACAGTTGCCGTCATTCGAAACGCTCGCTTTCGTGCTTGCTTTTCGTTTGTGTTGGTCCATCCAACCGGCTGGCATCATCACTGTTATTTCCGAATCACTTTGAGTCCATCATCTTTTGCTCATTCTGTGATATCCGGCGCATTTATGTATCTAGCTAAGTCTGATCAACCTCGCTTGCATGTCTGTCCGCTCCTTTTGTTCTATCCCATGTGTTTGCTTGCTCGTCTGTCTGTGTACTTCGGTTGGTTGATTCATCCATTCACAATCGCAGCCATTCGGTGTCGTGATGTCTTGGCTTTCTATCGCGCCTTCATTTGGGAAATGCAGTTTTCCGAAGTCTTGATATTTTGTCAATTTTGGGCCCCCTCCTTTGCACAAAGTCATTCCATTCTCAGCTATCTAAATGGATAAGATGTTCAAACAATGTGTTCGCAAGTTTATCAATGTCGTAACCAGGATCTGTGGTCACGAAAACTGAATAGCACATTCCTCTTCCACTATCACTACGTTTCTGTAATTGTCAGTCTAAAAAGTTCCAGGGGGTTTTCTTGTTACACTGTTCGTAGTATTTCAAACTAAGTAAATAGCACTATCACAAACAATGAAAACGGAAACACTGCACTAGTATCTCGACAAAGTACAATGGTTTACACTGATAGGCGTTCTAACCGAGTCAGGTTGGCGAACGCTTGCTGTACACCACTGAGGCATACTTGTATTCACTAAAGTTAGGTGTATGCTCAATCTGGGCCCCATCTCCATCTTCCCAATCTATTTCGGCTTTCATGGTCCACTGACGTTTGTTGACCTAACCCGTTTTAAAGACCTGTTGCCGTATACCCTCGTATGGTATTGGAATTGTGGTGTGCTGTTTCCGTTTTCACTGTATATCAGTGCGTTCTGCTTAGTCTGAACCGACCTGAAGATAGGACAATACCAGATAGACCTCTGGATCTTCTTAAACTGACATAAAAAGGTGATATCGGAACACCTTACTACGAAATGGGTATGGTGTTTTTCTGTGTGCACTCAAATTATCTGGCTATACTCAAGGCACTTCAAAAAAAGCCGCATGCTTTCGAAGGATGAATGTGCATACAACTACGACGAGAAACATGTTTACACAAATGTCACACATCAGTCTAACTGGACAACTTCAGAAATAAATACCTTATAACCAATAAATGTGAAGGGTACGGAATGACCGATTAATTGTACAGAACTGCGTTTGAGTAGCCCCGCTGAAAGTGTATCATCTTTCTCAGTGAACAAAGAGAACATTACAGAACGTGTGCAGTAATTGATCAACTAAAAGAAATCATTTATGAGTAAGGTTGATGGACTTAAAAATTGAATGGACAGTTTTTCGCTCCAATACAGGCGGTTTCCCCATAAATTGTATAGGTAGAACCGTGAGGTAAGATAACGTTCGGACATTCGTTAGAGGGAGAGTAGTATAATGCTCACAGAAGGGGGTTGGCCATCCGTAAAGACTTTATGATGATGTTGGTCCGTAAGAAACAAAGACGTTCATACTTATATTTGGATATACTCAGCGTGAGTGAGTGAGAAACAGACCGGTCGGTTAATTTTATCATTCCATTGTACAAGAGTTGAGATGAGTTCACTGAGATTTTACCCCCCATTTGTGGTGTCACCAGTCTGATTGTGACTGCGCTTGCCCATTCAAGTGAATAGGGTGTTTTCCATCTGTGAAATAATTTTGGATGAATACGATAAGGTTGTAAGTTGAACATCATACACTTGATCGCAGCTTTCGCATTTTTGTGGACTTTTAATCATTTCCTTGAGAAAAGAAACAACTCCACCTTCGCTCCTGATAAAGTTTGCCACCGTCGAGGTTTAAACTCCGGTTACGCTCCGATGAGGTAATCGTGTTGGCCGGTCCACCACTGACCACTTTGAGCACGACTGACTTGTCACGAACATAATTCGGGTGAGCGCCTTTTTCTGAAAACAGCTGGCTAAAAGGTCTATGTAAATGCTAGAGCTGCGATCAGTTGAGACTGATGTACAGTTTTTGTTACCTAAGACCCCATGCTGTTTGCCGGTAAACAGTAAGAATAACTAGCACCAGTACCCACTCAAGTTTTTCGTAGAACAACTCTGCTGAAGACTGCCATAATCCGGTTAACATCGTTTCCTAATTTCGCGTTCATTGTTCAAGAACGTTAAACACGATTATCTAGGTTAACGTGGACGTCACTGATGGGGCTTAACTGACCGTGCGCAAGTTAAAGTTGTCTTCAGATTCAGTGCTGAAGGGCATACGATTTAATTTACCCGTTCTTTCTGAGCGACGGATGTGGGCTGTCAACGGGAATTTCGGTGTCTTTTTGGGCATCCTTATTATCGTGTCGCTCGGAGGTCTGGTCGTCAGATCCAAGGTGTACATCTGTCAAGCTCCGTTTCCCGTGGACAGACAAAACAGCCAAAAATATGGTAAACCGGAGAGAATGATAAGTGGATAGGCCTACGCATGCGTAGGCCGTTAAACCTGTATATCTACCAGAACAAGCTCTCCACACGCGTTCGTATGTCTGTCGGACACGAGTGACCATTCAGAGGGGAGATCATCATGCGGTTGTAACAGGTGCATTAACTACGCCTCCGACGATCGAGAAATTGACCTCTAGCATGATCAAAATTACGACATTTTGGTTTACAAACCGACTCATGGTTTTATCAGAAATTGTGTACATATATCTCTGTTCATGTGGACCATCACGTACACACTGTTGCAATGGTAGGTATTTGGTTGTATTGTTCAACAACCCCAAGCTAGACGTCGACATCAAGGGTTCGTCGCCGATAGTTAGCTGCCACATGACTGAGAAGAGTCATAGCTTACAGATAAAATCAGATGAATAAAGTTTCTTAGTTCATGAAATCCCCTTGTAGACCCAAACAACCAGTATCAGGATGCTGAATCTTGCAAACAGCCAGGTTACAAGTAAAAATTAAGCGGAACCTTGCTGCTTTCACTATCCCGCGTCACCATTTGTCCTTACTTCACAGTTGACCGTTGCAACAACGTTTCCGTTAACTGGATCCGATTAGATGTCCACCCTACTTTCTCCGACCGAATGGAATTGATCGTTAAGCTCATATCTTGGGAGATGGACACATGTTAGTGACTGCCTTCATTTTTATTCTTTACAGCGTCGACTTTCTCTCAGTTTTTTGGAAGCAGTCACGTGGTTTTTGTTTTTATGTCTCAGTTTGCAATGAAATGAACTGTGTCATTCTGACGCTTGAGCGTCCACTCGATTTTACTAGCTGCTTGGACGAAGTCTTCAGTTTGTATTTTACAATGCAGTACGTCCCATAATGGTTTTACTTTCGCACTGGACGTTGTTGTTTCCATGACCCATTAGGCAAGGAGAAACGGAAACCGAAAGAGTTGACTCGGAAGTTCACGCCGGTCGTTGTTGAGTAAGCATAAGGGCATTGCATTTTATCGCGGATCAGACCACTGTGGATGATTTTGCGATTTCACATCGCGGAACCATTTTACCCCTAGTTTGGCATCCGGTTAGTGCTTGCACACTACGCTACCGGCTGTCCTGTCAAAAAGTGTCTACGAACTTTGGAACAACCGGCCTCGCTAAACACGCCACATCTCGGAAACTAATTTATTTGTTGAGTCCTTTATTGGTCAAAAACCGTGCCGTCTAAATACTGATTCAAATATGTGCCGCCTTTGTCTAACGTGGTTGTTGGGTGACTTTGTTATCGTTGCCTGTGTCCAGTATTGTGACCACTGTGCCGAGTGGGCCGTGATACTTTCGGCGCATCCTAACTGTTTGGTTCAATAGCTTTCTGTAAGTGAAGTAGCTGGTCTTCATTACAGTACACTTTGGATATGTTGTGCAGCTTTTGCGTAGCGTACGCGCGGTACCGAATAGCAAAGCTGTAAAATAAGCTTAGTGGAGTATTAAATCTTGAAGCGTTACAAAATTTCGAGCATTTGTGGCCCAACCGTTCATGTGGTGGGTGACTAATATTCATGTTGTGTGACCTCGAGTTCCACACGAAATTGCCTCAGAGTAACGATTGGGATTTTGTGTGTAGATTGGTGGTGTGATCTCTGCCTGCGGCACTTGTCGAGTTTGCACACACCGCTCGCAGAAGCAAACGTTTTGTTGCTGAGTTATTGAAATCAGGCGCTTTATCTGTGGTTCACTGTGAAGTTTCGTGGAAATTAATGTAAACATTCGTTTGCAACAAGTCAAACGAACTGGTCGCGTCAACGTATTTTGCTTTCATATATGTGTGTGTCTAGGTGCGAATGTTGTGATCAACACTATAGGCGGTTCGATGTAAAAACCTCTTTTTTTACCGTGCACATTTCGTAAACCATAATTTGCGGTACCGAAGGCTACCCATTTTTCGACACTGATGACTATGTTTGCCCTCATCGTGTCCTTTCCCCTTGATTCAGTCGAGCACCAAACTATTTGGTTCTGTATTGTGGTCGGTACCTATCAGAGTGCGTCTTATGGCTCCAAATTGTCACTCAGAATGTGGTCGGTTATCTTCCCGTGACGGCTATGCTACTTTACTGCTACGAAACCTGGGCGCTCAGAGTAGATCTCAACGGCCTTCAGGTATTTACCTGTCGATATATGTGTTCGGCCGCTCATTCGCATCGGATGGCACCAACAGGTAGGCGTGATGAGATTAGGAAGGTTACATTAGG
>LUCH01004250.1:35209-64641 GCA_013368495.1 Paragonimus heterotremus | reverse complement strand
AAACCGTATTAGAACGTTTGGCAAGGAAAAGGCACGTTACATCAAAAACCTAGCCAAGGTCACTATTCGGCCTCTCAGAGCAGGTCCGCTAACTAGGACAAAGTCAATCGTGTACATGTCACATATTATACTTCATTTTGTGTTTTAAAACCTGGGACTAACTTTTCAACTCAGTTTGTTTTCACGGTTGGACTATGTAGAAGGATACTGCAGAATATATAAGTACTCTGGTCCTTGTGTAACATTCAGCGGATGAACGTGAAGGAATGGTAGTAGCAGGTTACTTGGATGTTTTACCTGTCCTGACAACAACACACTGTGGTATGAGACGTGGACTATACAGCAAAGCTAGAAACAGAACCAATGAGCGTGAACTTTTTTATACACCTACCACGACATGTGCAAACCACCATTTTGTCCGGCAGAACGACAACCCACGGAGGAATTCCCATGCGGAAGTGACATTACACAACACACTTAAGGTTTAGCATTCATGGGTATTTTAGGAGATTTGACCCCCTTCTAAAAAATCCGAATGCCAGTGGACCACAGTATATCCAGCTGATGGCCCCTATTGGGATAACTTTGAAACCAAAAGCCCCACGGTTAACAAGCGTATGCTGCAGCCTAACCGTGAGATGTATTAGTTCCCTGTGTGGCTCATTTGCTAAAGCACATACGGCATCAATACACTGTTCTCCTACATAATCTAATCAACGCTTCTCATCTCACCATTTCCCAACTTGAAATTTCCCACTAACTCATGATAAAACTTGGAATGGAATATGCAAATACAACTTCTTTCTGGAGACAGGTTGACAGACTTGAAGCGTGGGGTTGACACTGTTTTGTTTAACTCCTCTACTGATGACAGAATATGCCGAACAAGGCAAATAATTGGGTTGGTTTCTACGAAGTATACTTCTCATCCTAAATGACGAAAACTGTTCGCTATCACTGGTGCTATACCGCACCAACAGCAGCAACCGAGAAGTATGTGAGATTAAAAAAGATCTGGAAACATCTGAGGCATCCGTACATGAGGTTAACAGACAATAGATCTCGGAGAAATCCCTGGAGTTGTTAGAAGCCAGACGGAACATTCCTCCGGGCAGTTCATATAGTATTTCTTGGAGAAATATAGGTAGAAAGTCAAAGCGTAGCCTGCAGATTAATCGAGAGATTCGGTCAATGGGGAACGATAAGGAAATAAAGATCGCTTTGATTCAAGGAAAACCCGCTGACTCTTCGAGTTTACCCGTGCTACTGGTACCACAGACGTACAAATGTCAGTGAAACTATCAGTAAAACTATCATCTATAATAAGTCCAGAAGGTTTGATCGCTGGACAGAACATTTCAAGAGTCAATTTAACTGGCTTCCTACTTCTGCTGTGTTGCCATCACAAACGCAACATGTAGCCCCTAGCCGGTTGATTTAGAACCAACCACTGAGATTGAAACTCACAATTGCATTTCGAATCTCAACTGTGATAGCCCTGCTGATTCAGATGATCTCGTGGCGGCACCTTCCAAAGTAGGTGGGAATACGTTGGTAAAGGATGGAAATCAAACCTCCGTGCTGGGATCACTTGATAATAGTTCCCATGTTCCAGAAAGGTGTCTGGAATTCCTGCGGAAACCTTGAGGGAATTAGCCTGACCCAAGTCTTCACTAATGGTCTGGCATGCATTATAAGTCGTTAAACCACTGCACCTCGAGGAGAGTATATTAGTGAAGAACTGGCAGCGTTTCGCCATGGTCGAGGGTGTATTGACCAAATGTTTACTTTTCGCAAATTACTGGAATAGTGCCATCAATATTCTGTCAGCCAGTAGTTCCCAGGTTTCTCGACTATAAAGGTGCATTCGATTCGGTGGATCGAGCTACACTTTCAGAATTGCTCAAATACAGGAGTGTAGCGACCAAATATGTGAACATACTGTCGGCGTTTTATTCTCATATTTCAGCTCAGGTCAGGGTTTGCGGTGAACTGTGTGACAGTTCTAGCACCATGAGCCGCGTATGTTAAGGCTGTCTACTGTCACCGTTTCTGTTTGGTTTTGTCACAGATGTTTGCGGCATTCACAAGATTCCCCTGTCGACCTCCTACTTGGTGGCAGACCGACTAATCTTGATGCTGCTTACGACAAGTTGTTGCTGTTTGACCAAGTTCATGCAGCACAAACAATGCTACACGATATTTTGCGTTCTAATAAATGTTTGGAAATGCGCTTTACAATCTCAAAATTTAAAGTGTTTTATTAAGACTGCTGTGATTACGAAGACTTATTGTTAGGTGATGAAAACATGAAGGTTTCCGACCGGTTTATGTGTTGGGATATTTGCATCAGCGGTAGTGGAGATGTGGGGAATGCAATGGAAGAGCGTACCTCCATGACTAGGTCAGTATTGGTCGCATGGGACAACTCTGGCAACAGAAGCAACTCTCTGAGGTTCAAGAGTCACGTATATAAGGCGACAGGGACGATTGTATTAATTTAAGGCATCGAAATATGGCCGCTCAGAGTAGAAGACTTGAATCGTCTTTAGACATTTGGCCAACGATGTCTGTCACCCATCACTCGTGTTGGTTGACACCAGCGAGTAAACAACGAGGAGTTTAGGAAGCGGGTATTTGGCAATGATTGTTAAACGAGTACTTTCATTCAATCCTCACATTTGCACAGACTTAGATAGTTCGGCTGTGTGCTTAGGATGCTAGCTAGTTGTCTGCACACCGAGCACAGTTTACCGACTCTGTGGCCGACTGGCGTAAGGTGTGAGGTGGATAAACTATCACCAGGTGTACAGAAATGAAGCCGTTCACCAAGATGCTGGTCACTGTAGTTCGTGTTCCTTCTCTGGGCTGGGAATCTCGCAATGCACAGGGCTGGTAGCTGGAGTTGTTATGCGGCATGGCGGCTTGTTCGGCTCCGTAGTGTGGAGGTTGCTGTTCGGCCGAGTTGTCGGTGAAGTAGGTAAATTTAATGACGCGGAGCAGTGAAAGCCGTAATGAAGCTGTCTTACTGATGATGTCTTAATTTCACTTATAGCTTGGTTGTTTGTTTACAAGTTGCAGTCACCTTTATGTTGAATGTTCGATTATAGACTTATTTATTTTCGGTAGCTAAACACCTCTAGGTCTCTCTTATTATTCCTGACTAGGTTCTGCTGTTTTATTCTTGATTGTAAGTCAGTTAAGCATAACTAAGGATCATGGACGTATTGCTGTTTAGGATAATGCTGATAATCTGTAGAAAACCCTCGATGACGGTCATTGTTCTGTTTAATTGCTTCAAAGATCACTCAAGGAAACGAGAATAATAAACGCTCTACTAAATGTGGCTAGACACCATCTCCTCTGAATTCTAACCATATTCAACCTGAAGCAAGGATACCGTCCGGCAGACACACGATCTATTGCAGTTAAAGTAGTAATGCAGGATGTACCTAAGGCAAGAAATGGTTTTGTGCTAAGCATCACCTTTGAAGAAACAAACTCTCCAGAAACCTCTAGTGTTTTAACCTGATCCCAAGTCTTCCTAGAAGAAACAGCGTGGCAATTATCGGATCCCGATGGCCAATCATTAGGGTACATGAATCCCTTCGCTAGCAATCTTCATACATTTCCCCAACAAATTAAATCGTGCTCAATACCCGAATACGGTTCGTTACCTGGAACAATGCTCAGCAGTATTTTCTCCTTGGACTACGCAAATGCAACCCTCGTCACCCAGCCATCGAGATGTGTGAACGATGCATTTAATACATGATCCGTTTTGACTGCGAGTTGGTCGCCGATATCATGAATTTCGTTCTGGCATATGAGCACCTGAAATTAGTGACTCAAAGGACACAGTCCTAATATAAATTAAAATGTTTCGGTTGAGGAACCATGCTTGAGGTCCGAAAATTGGTGAACAGGTATTTACTCAAAAACGTTTATTCCGTCACTCAGTTCTTCTTAGTTTCTCCCTGCACCAAGCAAAGCCGCAAATGTGATTTTACTTAGGTTAACACAAGGGCTAACTGGCCCTTACACGGACACGCGTAGCCTCATACTATCTCAGCTTACGGGTAATCATGTAATCACTCAGCAGTTGATGTTGTATTATGCAATGCTGCTCGGTTTGATGTTAACTAGTCGGCATGGTCTATAACGGCTATTCAGAATAGGTGTAAAATAAACTTTCGAATAAGGCAAAAGAATTCTCATCTTCACAGCTGCTGCTGAAATCACAATGACTAGCCGATGTTTATTTGTTAGTCGTACTTCATTGACATAAGTCAACTTACAGTCTAGTTCGAGCAAGATAGTTACTGCTCCTTCGGTGTGTGGTTGTACGATCACGCAGGATGACTGTAGCACATAACAATACAGGCACACAAGCGCTGTGATTAAGATCGGTTAACCAAGACAGTCCGAGAGATGTGGACTGTGCTTATCAGCATTGACTCTATCCAGTGGATAATTCAGGTGATCGATCAACTGAACCAATGTCACCAACCGTTGAATGGCAACACTACTGGTCTGACATTAAGAAAACTCAGCTTGAGTTTGGAGGTAAAATGAAGTAGTCCATTGAATGGTACTGATATATGGACCTGAGACTAATACTGTGTAACGTGAGGTTACCCAAGCAACAGACAATGCTATGTGCACATACGAGCTGACGGTGCATTTGAATGTCGATTGGAATACAGTTAAGTTGATTCATATACGGTGAGTGAATCATACTACAATTTATAAATTAAAATATTCCCGTCCTACAAGTAAGGATTCTACGCTCATTTGGCTAAAGTAAGCAAAATGGCGCTGAGAAGTAATCATGATCAGGAAGATGCTGCTGGTAATGATTGTTGATGCAAGACAGACTTGAGAAAGGGTTGTAGACCGGGCGATACACGAAATATTCTAGCGAAGAGGCATCCAATGAAGCAAAATATTTATTGTCCAACACGCTAGTTACCATGATACGTGGGCGCTCGCATTTTTGAATCACAATTCCAGTCCACAACACCTCCCGGTTTCATCTCACACGTCATGTGTACTTCTACCCGGTTTACGTGTGGGATCGGCGTCTTCTATCGAAGGTTTTCCGTCTGCCATTCTTCGTCCGTCGATCCGATTTCGTTGAGCGGTGGATCGACCGGTCGCTCTTGTTGTCCACAGTCTATTAACTGTGGGCAGTGGCCGTATTCCACGACCGTGTCGAGATATTCCGGTGAGTGCTGGAATAATCTCGCCTCCGACCGGGCCGTCTATTCTATTTTGCCTGCCATGTCTCGACCGTTGATCGGATCCGGTCGAGCGATGACTCATCCGGCCGTCCCTGTTCTCCGCCATCCGATCGTTGAGGACTTGTGGACATGCCTCCCCCACGTTGAGGTATTCCTCCGAGTGTCGAAATACTCCCACCTCCGGCCTGACAATCCACCACGCTACTACAACTGGCGTAATGACACACAATATCCAGAAGACAAGAACTGGTTAAGCATTAAACAGCCTCTTTGGACAAGCAATCCTCCATCTACTACAAACAGTACTTCCAGTCACTTGAGTGATCAGTTGTGACCACTACATCTGTAGCGCATGAATGAACTGTCTTGCTGCATGCTGTACCCTCTTTTCATATATCTGGACAATTGAAATAAAACTACTCACGAAATACCAAACAGTTGTTTACACCTCTGGACTAGTCCCAACCTCCGAGCCTCTACTATCGGCGTTGTCTCTTTTGTTGTTGGCATGTCAAACAATCGCTGCACATGGTGCAAGTTTTCAGTGCTAAATTTTAAAAAATTAGCCAAATTGTACTAGTTATGAACCGTCGAATTTTGAGAGTTTCACTCAATCAGTCATTGAGACAAACAACAGAGTTATTACGGTTTTGACTACCAGCAACAGCGGTTTGTCTCCAACTTCCTGAGTAGTAGATGACAAATGAATTTGCTGGGTGTTGACTGGTCGAAGCAGACTTTCCTTTTTTTTACTTTGAAACACTGAATTCCCTTTATTTATCTGTTCAGACACAGATAGAAGACATCTTGCAAAGTGTTAACACTTTCTGATGCATGAAAATTCAAAGTGGATATCGGTCCTGGTAAAAACTTCTTGATTAAGAGACAAATATCGAGCAAACTGCAAATATTGGTGCTGCTTGGATATATTTCTGAAACTCAGTGTAAGAAACTGAATTCAACAGGAACGCACACACCGAGGTAAGCCAAAAACCCACGAGTCAACCACCTCATTATGATCGATATTATCCACAGACCATTCAGCACACTACATACTCGCCGGATGATTGGTGGGTATCCATTAAGCCACTTCGTAAACTGTTATCCTCCCTGCTGTGTTCGCCATTCTTTCGAGCTGGCAAAAATTTGGGAGGGAAATTCAGTAAGTTCACAGATGATGAATTCGTTCGATGCGACAGTTGGATTTTTGTGCGATTTTATTTTCAGTTAGAATGTAAACATATATATTCCGTTAGATCTACTTCAGAATCTCATCTTTGCCTACACGGAAATTATTTCGTTTGACTTCGAAGTTGTGAGTTATAGACAGATTGACGGTGTAGCTACGGGTAGCTCATTGGGTCGCACACTGGCGGATGTATTTCTAGGAACACTTGGAAGGCAATATCAAAAAGAGATTTCTGGGGTCATGCTCTGCAACCATTATGTGGATGACATAGTGGTTTTTGCTTATGGATGTTATTTTACTACATTTCATAACGATTTGAATTCCAACCAGCTAAACCTAATTCTATTGAGGTGGACGTTAATAATCTTCTACTATTCCTAGGCAATTTTGTTATCGAATGTCAGGATTGAACATTGCAAGCCAACATAGACCTGCCAATATTTGCAGTTCTCTAACTTGGCATCTATCACTAATAAACGGGGGTTAAGGAGAACGTTATGTCGCAAAGCCAGAATGATATGCATTGCGGATCGACTGGAAGAAGAAGCGGGATTTACTAGAAAAAACACTGGTGGATAATGGTTGGTCAGAAAAGTTAGTCAACATCAATGTAAGAATAAAGAACCAAAAGTGGAAAAATATATATTTTTGCAAATCCAATTCAAAGGTGACTAGTTGACCATTATATCGGATTTGCAAAGCACCTAGCCAGCTGCCCAATTGTGCGTTCTGTCACGCATTAAGGGTTTAGTTTTATATAGCGGTGATATATACCGAACAGACCGGTCTGTCTCTCACGTAATATACTAATCCACTTGAAGTTGCAATGACGTCTGCATAGGGATATCAGGTCAGTGCTCGCATCAGCATGTGGCAGAACACATTTCTAAGGGGTTATCAACTGCAATGTCGAAAAACGACCAGCCGACCGTAACGACCTTGAACAAGCTAGCTCCCTCCATCTTCAAACACACCTTAGCAACCAGTCAGCTAACTGACCCTGTCGGATCGTTCAAGATGTTGTTACGTAATCAAACTCTGAACCCTGTTAGCGATTAGTGTTAATCAGACAACATCGGTCGGTTTTGTGTGCAAAAGGGGCGCTGACACAATTAACTGTCTTTTCGTTGAGGTGATTACAATATTGGTGCGCGAAAAGACGGAACTATGTGGCTGAGTTGTTCCCTTGTTGTTGCCATGCGCAGTTTGTGCAAAATTTGTTGGTGTTATATTAGCGACCGGTCAGTAGATCAAAATATAGACATCCCACTACAAATATTTCCATTGTTTACTACCCAAACCTCCTTTTTACTAGGGCAACTTGACATATGTCTTACTACTGTGATGCGCTAAGCCCGCAAATGTTCAATTATTCAAGGATTTGAGTCACATAATTGAACTACGCGCTGGGTTGCCAACCTACATCATCACTTGAGTTGATATGTGTTTGTGACCAACAAGGTCACCTCAAGGTTACCCACATAACTCAGTACATCCTGCCAACGGAGTGGGATATATTTTAGTTTGCATCTTGTCCAAACAAAGCGGAGAGCACTGAAGTACTTGAAATTATTTTCATTGGTCTTTTAACCGAGTTTGGCCAGGCAGCAATATTTACTCACACTCGTAACACGGATGTGGTCGCCAACAAAAAGTGTAGGCTGAACTTGGATCACATTACTCTACTTCATTGTTCTGACGAATAGATTACCGTAGTCCACGCTGGATTTCAGCTGGGCGTGAACAACTGTATCTCGGAGATCGACAGGTAGTTCAGAGCCGAGAATCAGCACATATCACTGAAGCCAGCTGACCAAGGTGAAAAACGTGATGCTTATCTAGTGTCGTATAATGCTCCAGTCACTGTTGCACTAACCAATGCATACTAATAGGCCGAATTTATTCACGAATAATAACTTTCATGATGACAGAGTGGAATATATGAGTTCCCCCTTCTAGTCAGGCTGAATGCTGTTATGACTGAATGAATGAATCACTGGACTTGTTCGTTCAGGATATAATCTTTTTTCTACTATTCACTACCTCAAAGGATTTCTTCACAATAGGGCTGAAATCGGTATTCAACTGCTGGTCTCTGATTTCGGCGTCAGATTTCCCAATTTTGATAGAGTTCTGGATAGGAACACCAAATATGGTTCACGATTGTTTAAGATTGGCTTTGGACTGACTACTCCAAGCTAGTTACTATATGGAGGCCTGCATATTGTTGCATCGGATGCTGATTGTTAATTTTTAAGTATACCCACATGCATCTTGCTGTCATTTTTTCTCGTGAGTGACCAAATTCACCTGACCAAGAAATCTTTATTCCTTGTAATGTTATAAGATGAATATTCTCATTTTAACAGATTTTTACACTTCCGGGCAAGATATCCAATCGGTGGGACCTATCAACTTTAGGAAACAAAGTACTTAACGAAATGCGATAGGAGAGTGTTCATTGGCGATTCTTGATATTAACAGTAGCAGTTATCTCTTCTCATTCTTACTTGAGTCGATTACCTTTCAGCTATCGTAAATAGCCCCGCTTTTCACTAGTTGTCAGTAAACCGAACCTGGCTAGCAGAAAATATGTTCATATCTACCATATGGACATGACACTCAAGCCTTTCTCCGTGTTCTGTTGTCGAATTTGTTCCGATAACGTTGTGCACCCAATAGGAAATAGGTGTGTGGATCCGGAGATAAAACCCGGTTCAACAGGTCACGCAGAATGCATCGCTGTGTCCGTCAGTGGTTGAGCTATGACTGATATAACGCACTTCGTAATAGTCGAAAAAAAATGTGTGAAAACACGTACTTTAACCGTAAAGACAAGGAGTTTGTCATAATGAACACAAAGACTGATTTTGTATCTGGGCTACACTTCGAGACCAAATATTCGCTTCGTTTTAGCTAACTTTTAGTTGTAATAGTGTTTGTTATAACGGCTTCTTGATTTCCAATATAGCACTTCCGTTTGGTCATCTAGCCCTTCCTTAGTAACTAACTCTTCACAATAAAAAAACCTATTCTAATCCATCATCAGCATTATCAACATGGACACCAATACCCAATTATTCCTCATTTATGCTTAACTGCTACACGAACACGAAGTAGAATGAAAGAAAGCCAGGAAGAGGAAGAGGGAGGAAATGAGGGAAACGGGGAGGGGCAAAAGTATAATAAGAAATAAACATGTATATTCAAATATTCAACACCAAGTTGCCTACAGCTTGTAAACAAACAACTAAACCACAAGTGAAAGTTAGACGTCATCAGTAAGACAGCTTAATTACCGTTTCTACTACCTCATGTCATTAAATGCATCCACTTCACAGATAACTCTGCCAAACAACGACAACAACAACAACATTTACACCGCTCAGCATAAGTAAGCTCCAACTCACATAATAACTCCAACTACCACCTCTGTGCGTTGCGAGATTCCCAGCCCATGGGAGGAACACGAACTACAATGATCAGCACCTTGGTGAACGGCTTCATTTCTGTACACCTGGTGATAGTTTACCCACCTCGCACCTTACGCCGGTCGGCCACAGAGTCGGTAAACTACGCTCGGTGTGCAGACGACTAGCTGACAACCTAAGTACACGGACTAACCACCTAAATTTAGGCAAATGTAAAGAATGAAAAGAAAAACCCACCCAACAATCGTCACCATATACCCGTTTCCCAACCTCCTCGTTGTTTACTCGCTGATGCCACGTGATACGAGCCACCGAACGCAGACATCGATGGCCAAATGCCTGAAGACGGTTCACGTCTTCTACTCTGAGCGGCCATATTTCGATGCCGTAAAGTAATACAGTCGTCACTGTCGCCTTATACAAGTGACTCCTAAACCTCAGAGAGATGCTTCTGTGTTACTAGAGTTGTCCCATGCCACGAATACCGAGCTAGTCATAGAGGTACTCTCTTCCATTGTATTCTCCACACCTCCACTACCGCTGATGCATGTTCCCTGACAAACAAACCGCTCGGAACCCTTTATAACTTCATTACCTGACAATAATTCTTCGTAATCACGGCAGTCTTAAGAAAGCACTTTGCATTTTGAGATTGTAAAGCGAATTTCCAAACATTTATTAGAACGCGAAATATCGTCTAGCATTGTTTGTGTTGTATGAAATTGGTCAAACGGCAACAACTCGTCATCAGCAGAATCAAGGTCAGTCAGTCTGTCACCAAGTAGGAGGTCGACAGCGGCATCTTGTGAATGCCCCAGACGCTCATCCATTATTTCGTATGTGACAAAATCAGACACAAATGGTGAAAGTAGACAGCCTTAACATACGCGGCTTATGGTGCTAGAACTGTCACACAGTTCACCGCGAACCCTGATTTGAGCTGAACTATGAGATTAAAACGTCGACGGTATGTTCACATATTTGGTCGCTACACTCCTGTATTTGAGCAATTCTGAAAGTGTAGCTCGATCCACCGAATCGAATGCACCTTTATAGTCGAGAAACCTGGGAACTACTGGCTGACAGAATATTGATGGCACTATTCCAGTAATTTGCGAAAAGTAAACATTTGGTCAATACACCCTCGACCATGGCGAAACGCTGCCAGTTCTTCACTAATATACTCTCCTCGAGGTGCAGTGGTTTAACGACTTATAATGCATGCCAGACCATTAGTGAAGACTTGGGTCAGGCTAATTCCCTCAAGGTTTCCGCAGGAATTCCAGACACCTTTCTGGAACATGGGAACTATTATCAAGTGATCCCAGCACGGAGGTTTGATTTCCATCCTTTATACATGAGTCAACGTCTCTACCAACATATTCCCACCTACTTTGGAAGGTGCCGCCACGAGATCATCTGAATCAGCAGGGCTATCATAGTTGAGATTCGAAATGCAATTGTGAGTTTCAATCTCAGTGGTTGGTTCTAAATCAACCGGCTAGGGGCTACATGTTGCGTTTGTGATGGCAACACAGCAGAAGTAGGAAGCCAGTTAAATTGACTCTTGAAATGTTCTGTCCAGCGATCAAACCTTCTGGACTTGTTATAGATGACTGTATCATCTGCCTCCCTGATAGTTTCACTGACATTTTACCGTTTGTGAGACCACTAGCACGGGTAAGTCTGAAGCGTTTGCCAGCGTGCCCTGAAGGAAGTGTTGTGACCGGATCTTCAGCCTAGGAGGGCTTGAACGGAACGGATTAACTGTCATTGAAACGGCGGATAACAGCACGACGGATAAAAGTAATGAACAATGAAGTACGGAGTAAACGTGGTGAATTAATCTCTTTCCATCCAACCCATCCACCCGAGGCTACCGTATAAACACAGAAAACAAGCTGGCCTTCAAACGGAGCTTCTTTATGCTACTCACCCCGATGACAACATGGTCATAAACCCGTTCGTATTTATGGGGTTTTTGACTAGAAACAAAGTAAGAGCAAAGGAATGGACCAGATGAAAATCCAGACAGTGGAAAGCAGGCATGTAGTCAGGATGACTATCACAGTTGTCACGAGGGCTGAAGGTGATCTTGGAGACTAGGGAAGTACATGACCATGGCAACGGTGAAGGTGAAGATCCCTTTCGAAGTAAGCCAACATACTTGAGTTTCTCTTCCAATAAAACTGGTCAGCAGTACAAAGCTTTTTCATGCCGGAATCTGAACTACAGCCACCCCTACAGTAAACAACCCTATCGATTACTGCGTTACTGGCTTTACGTTACTCATGACTGTATCATGAAATCCGAATGCTCATCCACTTTCGTTTGTGAGTAATGGTTAGTTTCCTCGATCACCTCGATATGAGACATGGTTAATACCTGATAGCTTCCAATGAAAATTGCGCGACCAGGAGCTCCGAGCCAATTCGAAATCTCCGAAGTCATCAAATCTGCTACGCAATATTTCAGACTACTGAAAAAAGTCGAGGATTTGGTTAAATTCATTCTGAATATCAATTACACTTGCTTGTATCCTCTGCGTTTAAATAGGTTCCCCAGCAAGCCCGTCCTGAAAACGAACACTATTGACAGGTAGTAACAAGAGTAGGACTCGAGTCTAGTGATCGTTCGCGAAGCGGTCTGTTTAGAAGGCTATCCGACTGCGGAAAATTCATCTAATTGTGATCAGTAAACTTATATTGGTCTGCTCGAAAGTAACATGTATCCACACAAAACTTTGTTCATTGACAATACCTGTGTCATTCAGTTTTTTCAGTGAGATACTTTGATAACTGAGGCCTTAAAAACAGTGAGACTACAAGTTCTTATGTTCCATTCTATCACGTAAATGTTAGCAATAAAATGTCAGGATCCGATAGTTAGATAGGTCAGGCTATTTTAATGTCTCAGAGCAAATCGCAATCATGAACCGAACAGTTAACGAATAAGCGAATAATCAGAATGTTTGTTTAACCAAACTCCTGGGATGTACGACGCTCTGGCGTAGTAGGTCGTATTGACTGTCGATCGCACAACCGACGTGCTCAGAAGGTATTTGTTGTTCTCACACATGAATATAACATTGTCATACTGGAAGCTTCAAAGACCTGACGTTGATTTGGTGCTCCATCCCCGTAGACATCAACACAAACAGTATTCTGTGTTTTCTTGTACCTCATAACCAAAGCCACACCGACACCAATCGGTACCTTTTTAAATTAGTGAAGAAATCTCTGAGGGTACGAGAAGGTTTGCGCCTGACTAGTCAGAGGAAAAACAAACAATACCCCTTCCCCGTAATGGTATGGGAAAGTAACTATATTTCGTGTATTCTAAGCAAGCATTCAAAATTTTGCAGCATCAGAAGCACTGAATATACAAAGTGTGGTCGGTTTATTAATTTATAAGGCTTAATTTTTCGCCGCGTATTGAAAATTGGGAATTCTAGTTGTTGTTTTGTATAAGGACAAAAACTCAAGTAATTTGAGCAAAGCAGTTAGAAGACAAAGACCGTTAGATGTACACATTTCCTATTAGCTTGTCAGTACTAGGTAACCAATAACAGGTAAAACTCTCAGTTTAACGTCTACAATATTTGCTGAGGTATGAATAAATGAACGGATAACAGAAACATCACAATCGGTAGGTCTGAATGACATTGACTGCAGCTTGGGTCCACGATAGCCTAAAGTTTACAACTAATTGTTTTTGTACACACAACACAGGTTTGAACAGGTTACCGCTGTCAGTTTCAACAAATTCTTGGTACCATGACTTGTGGTGATGCATTTTTTCGGGTGAAAACTGAGGTCAAGTTTACATTGTGACCACTTGACAAAATGTTGTCCGATCGATGAAGCTGGGTTGAACAAACAGCACTAATCGCAACGTAGTTTGAGCGCTTAATGTTAATACTGGTGAATTACAGCTTTGCCCATTTGAGGACGTCAAGCTCAAGCTGTGCCTGCGAACATATAGTACACTCTATTTGTCACTGTGAGAGTGATAGCGCTCGAGCTTACTTATGAGATATTTCAAGTTCTAGAAGGGCTATACAACTCGTCCCGTTAACCATATGATGCGTCCTGGCACGCTATTAATATTTCTGATTGGAATTAAGAGTCTGGGTTTTCACGCATTTTATTTCCTAAAAATTCACCGATATTTATTAATTACTGATGAGCAATCGGGGGTTTCATTGATTTCCTTAGTTTCAAGTTGAACATTACCGACGAATGATCGCAGCTGTCGCATTCCTATAGAGTTTCTAGTCGGCCCCTTTTGAACAGCAGAAGCACTAGACTCGAGTTTCGCTCTGATTAGAGCCCGTCAGTAGTGCATATCCTTGCCACTACCGGGACTAGAACTCCGGCCACGTTGTACATGAGGCAACCGTGTTTACCATCCCGCCATCGACCTCGTATGAGGCACAACCGAATTATCATATGTGGAAGCTCGACCACTTTCGCTTATGAGTAGTGATCAGGTTGCCCGGTCGTCTCGACAAGATGCTCAGTTAGTTAGGCCGTCTGGACTGCAAAACCCTCTACTCACATGAATCACCGTCTTAGTCCTTCGAGTGTACACTGGAGACGTCATATATAAGTGGAGCTAGAAGTGATGCAGCGTAAGCTACTCTTGGGGACGTTTTCACGCAGACGTCCTTCGGCTAATCCGGAGACGCATGCCATCAGGCATTTTGTTGGGTACGCTATTTTGTTTTCGAATAGCTGCAGAAATCTGCTAAACATGAACCACTAGGCCGCATTATATGTTTGATGAGATGCAGAGGATGTGGTTGGAAAATGCACTATGAAAGGCACCGGAACTTTCTAAATTTGTAATGAAAAAATGTTGTTTAAATATGGCAGACTACTACCAGTAATATAAGTTTATAGTCATGGATCACTGTTAAATAGGGCCTGTAATGCAAACAACATGTGCAGAAACTTGTACTATTGCTCTGTTTCGGGGGTTTCCAAAAATCAACTTGAGGCTTGTGCACTTTAATTACCACATACCTATTTTGTCCATTTTGCATAAGTGAAGTTTAAGAAGCCTTTCCTGGATTTCGAATGTACATTAAGTTTTTCTGGTTACAGAGACAGTATACATTGAGGAACAGTACAGCTTTGTTTCAGTAGTAGTAAATTACAGTTTACTCAACATCGTTTCTGTTCACAAAACTCAGAGGTACTATGTTATCAGCCACATCTCCTAACGAAATAGCCAGGACGCGTCACACCACATCGATCGACCGACCCAGCTTGGATGGTACGGTCGTAGGTGGTGGATGGTTCTACTCAGTCAATCAAATTGCAAGTGTGCAGTCGGAAGGCTGTGCGCTATCTGGGCTGTGTTTTCTCGTTGCATTTTGGCGCCCCCGTAACATGATTTGTTCTGACGCCGTGACAGCCATATATGACTGTTTCATGTGATTCCCTCTATGTCTGTCAGCTATCTATGTTAATCGTTTCGTCCTATGAATTTAGAACCTCTGTGGTCTAATTTTGCCTCGCTATTTCAATAAACGGTGTTGCCACGTCTCTTCTCATTTCTCGGTTTTGAATCAAGCGACTCAGTGCGTAACCAAGGCGACGATCCAGCATACTAGTACCTCATTCAAGCTCTGCACACTGAAAATGATCTGGTCGCAACCCGTATTTAAAGTTCGAATTGTAGATCAATCCATCTGCTTGACTGAGGGCGACAGTATGCCTCCACACTCACTGTGTTGCAGCTAGTGTTCCAGTGGCAGATATGAGTCAAGAGATTGGTAAAACTGTTAAGCCGCAAAGTGAGATGGACCGACGAAGTTCAGCATCCCCTGGATGAACCGTATCTCTTTGCTCGATCGTAGTGAATTAAGCGAATTTGTCGTTTGAATTTAACTGCAAGTTTGTCAGAATTATATACGATTAGTTTTCATTCACACTGCAGTAGGATGCAGCATAACAGTTAGAATTTTATTTCTATACACCTAAAAATAAACTGGCTATCGCCTCATGCCTCACGAAGTTTGCCTATGAATTTGGCGACATCGCAATATTTACACTACGACTTATGAATTGAAAACCACATATAGAGTATGCAAATTGGAAGAAACACAAACACCTTTTAGCATTTATTTCCACGTCTCTCACAGTTTCACTATAGTTCAACGGAATAAAGCTTCTAATCTGAAATTCCTTCTGTCAATCGCATTACTAATTGGTGAATAAATGCGTGAGTAGCGTTTTGCGAAAGTCATATACAGCTGTTAACTTGATTGTAGTTTCAAACAGTTGGGGGACATTATTTTCCAAGAAAAAGAGCAAATATTACAACGAATGACTGGCACAGTCAAAATCTGATCATCTTAAGGTATTATTTGACAGCAAGTAGCTGTGGAGCAACCTATGCTTTACAAAATATAAAAAATCTCCAGTTAAGAAATCCTGGGTAGTCGAGAATAATTTCTCTTTCGTAAGTTATACTAAAAGATGAATTCAAGTGTGTTTCGCAATGATCCTTCAAATGTAGCATGTTGCAATATTTGTGTTCTAATTACGAGTGTTGACATTGGTGTACATGTAGTGAACTGAAATGCTGTGTTTGATCTAGCCGTTCTTCTTTCACATAGCATCCAGTGAAACAACGCACCGCTACGCCTTTAAACGAAAAACGTTTTTCATTGAGTTGAGATGAACTAAAGGGAACTGAATGAAAATTTCCGGAATTTCCAGAATCTACTGACCACAGTTCTTTTGTTGCTATTAATATATTGCTGGCCCCTATTGAAGAGCAGATGGGGATTTCGACTTAGGTGCAACTTTTCAGTTCGGATGAGTTGGTAACACGTTGGTAATGTGTCGGACACGTCAGGTAGTCCGCGTGGCCAGAAGCATTTCTACTGAGCAGGTCATTTTTTATTTCAGCAATTGGTCGACGAAAGGGAAAAATCATAACAGTAACACACTGGAATACGTACGCCTGAGCACGCTACACCGAATTGTCAAGTGTACTATTATTTGAATACTACTCAGACTTAATCAGGGCTGCTGAAACTGAATAAATTTATCAGCCGGCCCATTTCAGAGGAAACACAAAGTTGGAGTTTATTTGAGAAATGATGCACGTTATTTCCACGAGTGTGATTCGGTCCTCGCTTCTTGTGCATGTGAAGTGATTTTTAATCATGCAACCAGTAGATTCGTATTGGGCACGGTCTACTTACCACGTGTCAGTGGTAAACCACGTTCACTTGTGAATAATGACTACTGATGAGTAGTAAGGGATTGTGGTTCTCGTACTAATTGAATACCACCCACAAGTGATCACAGCCGTGGCATTTTCATAGATTTTCTAGCCGGCTGGTTTCGAAAAAAAACACTGTATTCGAGTTTCATTCTTGTTAAAGCCGTCAGTAGTGCATATTCTTTCTACGGCCGGGACTAGAACTGGAAATTTTATGGGAATGCCACAGAGGTAGTTATTTTTGTGTGCTGTTCAGTTTATATTTTTATGACTAATGCCCCATCTACCAAAAGCAGACGTTTGAATGCAGTTTACCACCTCTAAATAGCAGGCAAATACTGTCTTGTTTAATTTTTATATCATGTTTAGAATACAGAAATTTAAACTACAAATTAATCTGAACAAAAACCTGGAGCACCAAGAGTTAGACATACGTGTTTCCTACTGACTTATGTGTCGTCATCATCGCCGTCACCATCAACAACGAAAACATCCATACACCAGTGACTTACATCAGTGCTTAACTTCTATACAACCATGAAGGAAAACCAAGAGATCCAGCCAAGAAACCACTTTTTATATCAAACGGCTAGGTGGCAAATACTCAACCAGTGTATCAACAAGGGTCACTGAATCCATGTCAAAGTCAGATTTACGAGCAACAGAATACGGCGACACAACAAATTAATCAGAAATCTTCAAATACGGAACCTCCCGGATGACTTAAGAGCAACTAGCTAGCTCCAAGAGGTTAAATCATATACCATTTCATCTCTTTGGATTCATAATGACGGCCCTATTAATTTCGTGGAAATTATTTGTACACCGTTTAATAGATTTTTACTGGGGCGTGTGAAAAAGAATTGAGGATATCCAATACCGTGGCTGGTTCAAACCCCATGATACACGGTTTTGCTTGATGTGAGTTTGGTAATGCTATGATCAACACAGTCGCCTAAAGTGTAGGTAGACCAAAGTATACATTCAGGTAGGGACAACAGTATTCTCTAATAATCGATCATAATGAGAGCCAACATCAAATCTGCAGATCCTTTCTAGAATAGACCAGCTGAAATCCTATTTGTAAGTGAGAGATACGACCACAGTTGACACTGTTCAGTTTAGATATGGCTTTGTAGACATTCTGTGAAGTCATTTTTCCGTATGAAGGAAATGGGATCTTTAAACAGTTTTTTACTGTAACCAAAGTAGCGGCTGATAGTTTTCACTTCTTTATTACTTCTGATTTGAATGGCAGTCAACGTAACGAACACTACGCACCAGATATTACCAAGGTTAGACTACTTTCCGTCCGTTTTTACCTAATTCAGCCATAAATAGTATGGATGGCTTCTCACAGAATTATTTCCAGTTCTGAAAAAAAATCGTCATATTTTTTCCAAACTATAACAAGTAAAGCAGTGAATACAGCGGAAAGGTGGAGAGTTTGTAAACGATTCATTTTATGAACGACTGATTGTGACAAAATGATATAAATCATAATGTTTTTAGTGCAATCACGGACATTAACTAAGCCATCAATACCTACCGGAGTTGCTCAGGAAACCGACCAAAACGCCCCCCGGTGAGTGATTACGTCATCGCTTGATTGATTCAAGGGTTACTACGGTCGTCAGCGGTATCACTGATTAATGTACGGTATGACAACATTTTTCATCAGCGAAAGAAAATCGTGGCTTACCAAGCGTATATTGGGCACTTGCTCGCCTCACTTACTAGTCGCGGAATTTGAATCAAAATACTGTGTTTATTGGCGATGTCAGCGGTAGAACAACCTGGGTATACATATTATCCATAGGAATAAGTGGGGTTTCAAGGCCATAGTAGAAGGTTACTCATCTGCTGGTTTTTAAGAGCACACTAAATCTATAAACCACAGGTCTTTATGGTGTCACGAGAAAAAATTATTGATAAGTACAACATATTTTCTCGTTATCCTGATAGATACCTTGTGAACCTCATCGTGAGCTTATGATGTGACAGCACTGGGCTGGCTGAACAGATCTGTAATCACAAAAGGTTCGCTTGGAGCAACATTTACACTATCTGAGGAAATCACATATTGTAACACCTTAACAGTATACGGTGAGTTTCATAAATACTAACCACATCACTTTAGCAATTAAAGATAATTTGTAGTTCTAGCATACAAAATCGGTCAGTTTTTCATCTACCCGGAAGGTTTTTCTCATGAGGTGCAAAAACGTCCAAGTCGTCTCAGTGGAAGGTTGACATTTCATAGGAAAATGGTGTCAACACTTGTAATGTAACATCACTGGACGTAAAAGTCAATGGTAACAATCAATCACCTGCAATCAGTTGACCCTTAATATCAGATGCTAACTAACTCGCGTGTCTATTAAGAAGTCGGTCTCCAAGAGATTGCTGTTAGCTTAAAAACAAAAATAAAACAACATTCAAACTAACAGTGATCACGATTGTTGACCGAGTGGATAAGTCCGAAAATTGTTGCGCTCAGCATTTATGAAGGATATGAACTTTTCATATTCTGTCTCAGTTGTGAGTTGATGAATAGAATTGTGTGCTTGTGAATGTGAAACATGTTTTCAGTATGTCACTGCTGAATTCAATAATTTTTCACAATATCAACTAATCTGTGCTCTCATAATTCCGTTTCCACTGTAGACATTTTTGTGATACATGTGTATAGTGCCTCCTTTGCCCTGGGGATCCCAAATGACCCTACCAAATAGTTCAGCAATCACGCTGACCATGGGAGCACCACGTGTGACATTCATTTTGTGACAGCGAGAGGAAAAGATGACATCATCTGGTTTCAGTGAGGCCTCCGTGCCCACCACGACCGCTTTCTGTACAAAATTTTAAAAAGTATACACTAAAGATTAGACTTTGAGCAGAAATACTCATTAGTTAGGGGAGAACCTACGTATTTTTGGCGGATAGAGAGCAGGTAGCAAATAGTGTTATTTCTGGTTCTACAGGGTTTCATAGCCACGTAATGTAGGATTCCGTAAATACATTGAGCCCTTATGCATTCGATATTAGTCATACAAACTTTGACCAATTTAAGGACTGAGGAGGAACCATTGGGAACATTTTCCATTTGGTGGTATTATTCGGTTAAAAAGCTCACAAACCAGAAATAAACAACACACAGAGTAGAATGACGTCTCAGAGGGCAACCGAGCGCAATCACGTGTTGCATAGAGGATGCACTCAAAGAATGATCGACTGCAAGTTTTCAGAACAAGGCTGTATTCAACAAACGATAAAAAGTAAGCGTACGCTATTTGTTTAACAAATTCTAACTACGACTCAGTGATTAGCCCTAACTACGAAACCACTGTCTTTTGATTTGGCATCCATGTTTATTTCGTTCATAATTTTATATATGAATGTATACATATGGTACTTTGCTTACACATGTATGAATAAAATCGACTAGCAATGATATATATATATACATATACATATATATATATATATAAAGTTGAACATCACTCACAATTGATCGCAGCTGTCGCATTCCCATAGACTTCCAGTTGGCCCCTTTCAAAAAGAAGCACTAGACTCGAGTTTCACTCTCATTAGAGCTCGTCAGTAGTGCATATCATCGCCACTGCCGGGACTTGAACCACGGACATTCAGTTCATGAGGCAACCGTGTTTACCACTGCGCCATTGACCCCACGTTAGGCACGACCGAATTATCATATGTTAACGCTCAACCATATATATATATATATATATATATATATATATATATATATATATATATGGGGTGATCCAACAAGATTTCAATGCTTTTGACGTGCGCCTCAGAGAACAGTTTGGGCTAGTGAGTAGATAGCAGTATTTACTTCGGTTTTATGCTCCGGACACCCTAAGTGTGACCGAGAGAGACCAGATGATTGTGAGGGAGAGAGTAATGTTAATAGATCTCTCAAGTGAAAGTCGGAATAAAACTGTTTTGATTTTATGGACAACCATGTATGCAGTCCCCAACTAGAAAATTTCACCAATGATTGTGATCTAAACGGGTTTTACTAATTAAGTCTTATCGGTTGTTTGGGTTTGATCATTGCTAGAAAGTCTACTATGACCATGGAGAATCCGATAGTTGTCTCAATTTCAGTTGGCATTAAGTACACCTATCTCATAGCATCTTTCTGACGTTCACAGAATTGTACTACTGGCAGACAATTATGTCCACAACAGGTTTTTACGGTGCACACTGATCCATCAGAAAATGCACGGTAACAACCCGTATTTCGCAGCATCTCAGGTGGAGAAAAGAACCCTTTAATTCGCTAAGTGGAACACAACAGCTTCTCAAAATGAATACCAGGTGAGAAAGTGCTTAAGGGACACTATTTAGGTCACACAGAACATTTGATAATGTCCCCACAGGCGTTACCTATCACTATACAGTCATACAACCAACTGTGCAGTTGATCTATTTTGTCCACACAAGCAGATGGCTTTCATTATCACCCTTCCTAAATAGATTATCGACAGTCACCTTTGGTTACTGCTGACTTACTCCACACCTGGACTGTAATTATTCCTGGATCATGATTGGGAATTCCCAGCATGCGTAATGACAGCCTATGTTCAGATATGTGTACCAGTAATGCTAGAATAGGCTTAGGTAGTGATAAGATTAACAGAGTCAGAACAGTTGCCCGCTATTTCGCTGAAGGTCACTGGGCCATCCGATTTTTGTTGACACCAATTGAAACCTATGTAATACTAACAATACAACGCAGGTACTAATTCATTTTTCCGTCTTTTTATACTTACTGCAGTTCAAAGCATGGGACGTATCCGTTGTTTTGGTTTACTAACAAAGGCACTCCACATCTGGGATGAAATACCTGTTGTTTCTCTGTCAAATGAGACGGATAACCTTTGTTAGACCAAAGGCGTTGATTTTTTAATCAAAACGCTAGACAACTGAGAAAGCGAGTAAGTCATGTGAAGAAACTGCTCACGTATTTTCATTGGACATAGAAGTGAGAAACACTGTATTTACCGACCATGGTAAAAATCAAGATAGATCTAATAGTTGACTTTTATCACATTGGTGACCCATGCAACGAGCGGTGAAATTATGAACAAAGTGTTTTGAGCGCGTGACAAGACTTAAAAACAATCAAGAGAGAGAAAAAAGAAAACCAAAAGAGGGGTTGGTTATACAATAAACGAGCAAGAAATTTTGATTTTACAGGAAAGAATTATCGACACATTTCAGTGGCTAATACAATCCAGAGTGAGTAATTTGGATAGGTAATGCCCACTGACACTGGCACCTCGCTTTATGATCGCGTCGAGCCGATGATGAAAAGTTACCACGCATTCCTCTATTGAAAGCGACATTTTCTATTATCCGATGTCTAGTGCCTATTAATACAGATTACTTACAGCGCGAACCGTACATGCAGGAGTGTGCTGACTCTCGTCATACGTTCGGTAGTGCACAATGAGATATTTCTCCCTCCTCATACTTAAATAACAAGCAAGAGTTTGGAACCAGCGATCTTGATGCTGCAAGCCGCGTTGAGCGATGGGACTCGATTACAATTGAATTATTTTGAGCAGTATAATGATTTATCTATATATCCCCGTTTTAGACACTTTGATCGCCTCTATCCAAGTTTTTTAGAATTAACAAAAATATTTCGATATTCAAAGACACACAGGATGAGCACCTTTCTCCTTAGAGTGAGACAAGTACTCTCTGGATGAATAGATGCCATGCTGTAGTCGCTTGTCATTACTAAAGAATGTTTGTCATGGTAAAGCATGAAGCTACCATTACGTTAATTTATTCCAATTAACATCTAATCATTAAACGTATAAGTGAAACAAATTGGTGATGTGCTTAATAAATTTAAGTTTTTGCCACAAAAGAGATATACAGTATTTACAGATTAGTCAAATGAGGCCAACACACAAAACGTCACTTTAGTGGGTATCACTCAATCAGGTTAGTTAGCTATACTTTACTGGTACATCTGACTGTCATCAAAGAACCATGAGGTTATTCCGAGTGATTTACGAAGCCTTATAAATTGAATCTTCAAGAAAACATATTTCGTGAAAGTTTAGTAAAACTGAACTGTTTGCACGCGATTTCGATACCACTACATTACAGTGCATTACAATAGGTTTAACTTAAAAATTCTGTGGCTGGATGCCTCCAGTGACGTTAAACGGAATGTCAACGGAATGTCAACCAGTTTATACCTGTCAGTTTACTAGCGGAAGCTAAAGGAACTGGGTGAGAACCTACACAGAAAATGGCGTACGCTGATAATAAATAATTCAAGGGAGTTAATGTTGTTTGACTCAATAAAGTGGCACTCCCAGCCTTAGTTTTGGTTCACCCACGTTAAGACGTTCACATATCTTGTACATGAGCTGACTCCCTCCTTGAACTCACTAGTATAATTGTTTGAAATAGAGTTGTGTACACTGGCGGTGCACCAGGATTCACTACTTAGCCGATCGACCTAATTCATTTGACGGTATCCATTTACCTGGCTGACAAACGACGTAACAGTTGGTTGACATTAGATTTGACCCCATAATTATTGTTACAGAATCAACGCATGTTAACGGATATGAAGTTTTATTCTGAACCAACAGACCGCAGACTGCCGATATTTGGTCAGCTTTCATGATTCCATTATCTTTCGCTTATATTTTTGAGCAACCATGTAAGTAAGCATAGCGTTGCATCTCCATTTCAAGTAACTTTGCAATTTCAGTTCCATCACGTTTTTTTGCTTGTTGAACAGACTACTGTCTACCTCGTTAGTATGACAAGTGCTTACTTCTGAAGACGACCGTAATGAGGCATCCTACAACACACCACAGCACACTTAGTTGAGTGAATGGGGGGGGTTAAAAGTTCACTGCTGTTATGAACACTTGGGACTTAATTTGCAGATTTTTTCGTGCTTACGAATGCTTACTTCACGATTTGAATATATTGTGTAAATATGGATAAACGTAAAGGAACGAAGATCGAAGTCAACCTTCGAATACTAATTGTGCGCTCCCGTTTACTTAGCCATTAGTGGTTGTGAATACCAGTCTGGATAGACTGATCAAGATTGCAAATATCTAATGGATTCGCTCCACTACATAGATTAGCACAGTTTACTTGTTGATTATTTCCTCGTGATCACGGGCTGACATAACCACTCACTGAGACATATGAACTGGATTTCCCACAAAACTATAACCATATTACTACCTGCTTACTTTCTCGTTGAACGATGTTGCTGTTGTCTTCATACATTTGAAATTTAAAAGTAGTAGTTGCCGTTTTGTTTGAACTAATTGGGACGATAATGATGGGGTATGGGTGATAATTCTGTTAATCTCTGATGTGCGTTTCAATACAACTGATCACTGTTGACAGTGTTCGGAGTTTTATTATGAACTGCGACAATCCGGAAGAACGCCATGTGTAACTGATCCAACTATTTTTGTTAATCATATCACACGTAAACATATCGGTTCAGTCTGTCATAAGCAGCACTGTAGGATTTCAGGAATATCAGGTCTCTTTCGATTTAACCTGCATCGCCCCTTCAAGTAATCTTACTAGCCTAAGCGCTTGCCCTTGTCATCACCATACCCCACATCCACTCTGCCAAAATCTCCAGTTTGATAACTTCAAGTTGCTACTTTTCACTCACGTACCTGCACGCCCCTTTTTGTTCACCACCCACTCCCCATGCTTCTTTGGACATGGTTTTCCTATTAGTGACCATGATGCTGCCAAGACCCGGTCAATCTCTCCGAAGGCTAATTAGTCACTCGTGCATTTGACTGATTCTGTTGAATTTTGTTTGTTGGTCAATTGTCCTTTCGTGTACTGTGGCACATTTCGAACTTCGAAGATATCTTGCATCTAACTTCTGCGGTTTACATTGCTCACGCAAAGAGTTGAGCAGCGTATGTCCAGTGACTTGATTTCGTTCCAGTATTTGCTTTCGTTGAATGTATCCTCAATGGGGTGAAACGTTTCAACTGACATCACGTTTCATCAATTTCATTCTATACATGTAAGCTGTTATTGCTGTGAATATGCCGCCAATAAGCAACCGGAAGATTTCAAGTTTTCATGCTCTTTGGTGATACCTTATCATATCCTCTTGTGTTTGTACTTTTTAATGCCTCACCATTATGTGGAACGGATGAAGGTCCGCCGCCGCCATATTCCGGAATGGTCACTCAAATTCTTGCGCACTTGCCAACTGTTTGCTCCAATTTTTGTCACACTACGTTAATAGTTGGAAACATCAACTAAAAAGATTCAAGTTACTCCCAGATTTGTAATAGAGGAATAGGCGCTTGAGGCTTAAAATGATATGTTGGGGTCAGTTATGATTTATTCTGGTTTTCTCACCAATGAGGCTAGCTTCTGCTGTTGTGTATCGGTGAAGAAAATGTTTGAAACAAACGACGACAATGCATCGCGATCACTGCTGTTCAGAAGTTGTTTGACGTTGAGACTTTGTTGTAGCCTGACCGACGATAAGCTTCCGTTCCAGTTTGTTAAAGAGTATATAACACCTAAATACTACCGTGGTATGGAGATTGGTTTGTTAAGTTGCCTGCCTACCGTTTACTTAAGAGGTACAGCGAGGCATCTCAATTAGTTTCACTAAATCAGTGAAGTTTGCACACTAATGGTAAGAAATGTTTTTTTCAAGAAGAAGGAAAATAAACCACACTAGAGTTTCCTTCCAAATATAACTGTCTAACGGTAGCAAAATGCGTTCACTCACGGTTTGGGTTCATTCCCGAATCGGAAAGTGAACGCGAGTTCCCTTAGGATTTGTCAGTCACTTTGAAATTTATCTGCTCTGAACGTATCAAGGCATTCTTCAACACTCCAGTAAATTACTTACGAAGTTGAATTTACGTGAGTCTAACTGGCTCTATGGCCACTCATTGAATATAACGCAACAACAAATTGGAGTGATTATTCTACAAATGTTGTGAACCAAGAACGCGGACCGCACAAGGGTTGTTCATTCAACAAAGCAACACACGGGTTAAGAGTTTAAACAGGATCACAAACAAAAACACTCATTTACATACAGTACTCGGCCTGGACCGTATCGGTTGCCACAGACGTCAATGCTCAGTTCCTTTACGTTGCAAGGACCATTTTAAGCGATTCTGCACTCCAATGTTTCTTCCTGCATTCTTCGGTGTAAAAATATGTGCTCTGTTCCTGCTGCTGAATAGCAGCCGAGTGAGTAGTATAGTAGGATCGCTCATCCTCACTACACAAGTATACCTGGTAGGCAAGTCACCATAATGAGGACACCAATTGCAATTCGGCTGCAGGAACAGATACAACTGGCTGGTTAAGTCAGAAATTATGTGATGATTGTAACTCATAAGGGAACGCTATATGCTATTGTTGTTTTACTGCATGAACAATTACATTGTACAGATACTGTATACATTACAATTCCGTTGGCTGACGTGCCGTGTTATTACTACGGCGTAAAAGATAGCTCTGGGTTTGAGCCAAGTAAATTTCTTATTACTATTACGTATTCCTAATTATCACAAATTATCTTGTCTTCTAGTGATGTCAAGGAATGTAAATACAAACACGACTAATTTTGAACAACACCTCCGTAGTTCTTGTGTACTGTTGAGCAATTTCCGTTGAATAACCAATCTGAAGTAGTTTGAAATTAACAGCGTCAGCTGGTAAATTTTAGAAAGTTTCTTCCAAAACGGCTTTATTATTGCAAGTAATGAACCAGATGTGATAAGTCTGCTATATCTGAATAATTCGTCCAATATGAATCATCCGTACTACGAAATGCGGGATTCAGTATTAAGTAGAAGATCTGGCATCCAGAATACGTGACGAAGCTAACTAAATTTCCCTGTACCTTGGCATGCCAGGGGGTGGTGATATTTTTAATATGGTCTGCTACTTGAATTACAGTGCTGTCAGACATGCTACCAAATCGTCAGTGTACAGCAAATAAAACGTTTTAGGTACAAATAGTTGTAAGGCCTGAAGTAAAATTTTACTAACTTGTTATACGCCTTCCTCTATAGAGGCTACAAATTCCTGATAGGAGGAGTTAACTCTTATCTGATCAAGGGCCCTGGCATTTGCGTTATTACCTCAACATACCAATGCTCAAGTGATAATCCGTCGAGTTCAACGCTTCATAGCGTTTAGAGTTAGAAATTTCTGCTGCTTTTCTTCTATCTAGTCTATAACATGGACAAAACTGCTATTAGACTTGTCCGCAACGTTTTGTGGTTAAGGTGATTATGTGCAACCGAGAGAATAATGGACGCCGAAGACCTAATGATGTCAGGTAGCAGTAATTTTTATAAGCTTTTTCTCCCAGTGTTGCATCTGGGAAGAGACTTGCTTTGGGACTTCGAGAAGTTGTTTTCTTGGCCGTTCAAGCAAAAACCGATTCCAACCTCATATTGTATGCCACTGCAGGGTTCATAAACAAAAAGCAAGCAGGACAAAAACCGACTTCGCTGTAAACAGCCGGCTTTTCCATTCGCGTGCTTGAACCACGAAATGCTCTGATTAGTTCAGTGGCAAACAAATCGTTAATGGAGCTGTTCAAGTAGCAACTAGACAATTGGATCCCTCCTACAAGGCAAACCGATGTCACTGCAATTTAGTGTCGATTCATCGCCCTAGAACTTCACCGTATTTGGATAATTTCGCTTGTAAACCTCCCCTGCATTCCCCTTCAGTACCAAGAATGAACAGTTAGTCTTACTAAATACTCAGTTGAATGTCATCGTAACAATTTCCAGTACCCGAGGACCTTCTTCCTTTTTTTACAGTCTTTACAAAAAACGCATGCTGAGGTATGCTGAAGGCTAGGAGTAATCCGTTACCTTTTTCAAGGTTGTTCAAGAAGCCCACGTAATGATTCTGGAGATTGTCTCAAGAACGCTGCTTCATCCCTTTCGCCTACCAAACTAACACCAGTCAGGTCATTATTGCAGTTGGTACACTTCCCCAGCCAGAAAAATCTCTCAAATTACCTCAGGTAATTTCGAAAAATTATCGGGTAATTTGACCGGGTAATTTTAGGGGCAATGACCCGAAACTACCCTAAAAATTACCCATAGGGTAATTTGCCCCACATATTACCCATTTTATATATTTCAGATTTTTCTATTTTTTCCCCAGGAAAATGCAACTTCTTTCATTTCCACACGTAATTCACTAAATAGACTTAGCGAAAACTACCCTTTACGTCGTCACTAACGTAACAGTCGTCCGACTTAAGGCGGAATAACGGAAAAGCTTTTCACGCAACAACTGAAAATACGGCAGTTAGTGTGGAAATATATTTGCACCAGAACATGTACAACCGCAATTCGATATTCCGTGTTGTCGTACTACTTGAAATATTTCCGACACGTTTTCACGCAGTTTGGCTAATGAATGAGTAACCTATAAATTAGATACAAGATACACTTACTATGGAAATTTTCAAATTCCATATCTTCGTAAATAATCGAGATAGAGCAAAAGTGAAACATAACAATCTTACAGTATTCTTTTTAGGCATTTCAGTAATGCTACACATATTCGCTAGTTCATATCCAGTAACTCAAATATGTCATCTTAAACTTGTACAAAATTCAAACATGAGCCATAATGATACGTTTCATCGGTGTGTTTGAAATTTTATATCTTGGTATATACCCACTGCAAACCTAAAGTATATATCCTTATATGTACGTGTACAACCCTAGCATTCTGTAGCAATCAAATATGAATACAATACGAATAAAAATTCACATACGCATTCATAAAACAATTTGCCGTTCAAATAAAAACTATCTTCAAACATAAACACCTCACACATTTGTAGTTACCGGCGATCGTGTGGCTTCTCTAAGGATCCCGGTTGCAACCGTGTTTTCCTGCTTGTTTGTTCTGTGCGCATGATTCTGTGTACGTCTGTTGTGGGAGGCCTGATAAGAACTCAGTGCCACTTTCTTTAGTCGCGCAACTAATTGCACGCAGCGAATGCTTGCTCTTTTCTTAACGGCTCATCTATTATTTCATTCTTCAAGGCCGTCTAACCCGAACCTATTCCAGTATTGTTCAACGCACTCGAGGGTTCCGCGCACTTTTCGCTTGGCGCGCGTTTGAGCGCCGCCGGGTGGGCTGTAGCCCATCTCGCGCTTTCCTTCTTTTTCCTTTTGGTTGTTGCCGTTGGTCCCAGACTAGGCTAGAACTGACAACTTATCGTATTTCCAAATACTGCTGGAAATATAC